>CM060321.1:63843037-63853037 GCA_030674155.1 Stramonita haemastoma
TCTCTCTCTCTCTCTCTCTCTCAGTCTCTTTTCACCTACTTAGAAGTTTCCATTTCATTGATTTCCCTCATCTTGTTTACTTTTCTCCGGTTGTATTACCTGTCTGTCTGTCCCTTTCCCCCCTCCCACTCCTTGCTTCACTTTTCAATCTTTACCCTCCCTCTCATCACCCACGCTACCTAAAAATAGTAACACTGCTGCTGATGCGAGACAGACAGACACAAAGAAGTTGACACTGCAGACTTCATTTCTAAGGAAGATGCATCTTCTTGTCTGCCAGTGTGACAGCTATTTATCTGCTCCAGCAAACAGCTGTAGGTCTGCCGAGTCTCACGCAGACACAGGAAGACGTGTGGAATTCATCAGCAGAATAGAAAAGCAGCGTGGATTTGAATTGTATATTTTTGGTAGGTTGAAGAGAAGATTTTGTATTTTGAATGGAGAGAAGTTAGTATGAGGGGTAAATTGAAAACCTATTGTTGCATGAAGGGTGTGCCTTAATTATAGCTTTTTTCTGTTTTTCTGTTCTCTTTCTCTCTTTCTCCAACTCTCTGTCTTTGTTTCTCCGTTTATCTATGTCTATCTGTTTGTCTGCCTCTGTCTCTATTTGTCTCTCTGTATCTCTGTCTCTCTGTCTATGTCTCTGTCTGCTCTGTTTCTCTGTGTCAGTCTGTGTGCTTGTCTGTCTTTCTGTTCCAGTCTGTCTGTCTTTCTCTCTGTCTGTCTGTTTGTCTGTCTTTCTGTCTGTCTGTTTGTCTTTCTCTCTCTATGTCTCTCTGTATCTGTCTCTGTCTGTCTGTCTGTCTGTCTGTCTGTCTGTCTGTCTGTCTGTCTGTCTGTCTCTCTCTCTCTCTCTCTCTCTCTCTCTCTCTCTCTCTCTCTCTCTCTCTCTCTCTCTCTCTCTCTCTCTTTCTTTCTCTCTTTCTCTCTGATATTCATGCACGCATAATAGGGAAATTACAATTTCTGCGTGACCTCAATACAGTATTTCAGCACTTTTTTTTTCTTGAAGTGACATAAGATGAATGCCAATGCGCCGTTTTTTCTCAATAGAAATAGAAATAGCACCAATACATGTTTGGTAATTTCCTATAGTTTTTGTCAGCATGATAAATTTCACTGACTTGCGTATTTTCATCATCACTTCCTTTAAAGAAAAAATAATATTCCTTTATTTTTCGTTCCTAGGCTATAGCTTCAAGGCTCACCAATGGTGTGATTTTGCATGTGCGACCGTTTTTGCCCACAATGATTATGTATTATTCCCTATTTTAGTATGCATACAGGTTTTCTTTTCGTTTTGTTACTCCTTCCTACTAGAACGAAATAGCCTAC
Organism: Stramonita haemastoma; assembly: GCA_030674155.1. Classification (NCBI taxonomy): domain Eukaryota; kingdom Metazoa; phylum Mollusca; class Gastropoda; order Neogastropoda; family Muricidae; genus Stramonita; species Stramonita haemastoma. The sequence continues at coordinate 63,844,373 of CM060321.1, forward strand.
TCTTCTGAAAGGAGGAACAGGATCATAGTGCGAGTACAAGATGTTTGTGCGTTTGAACAGGAGATCTCGGTTTATTGTTGCATCATAAGGAATCTTTAGAGAGTAGAGTCGGTACTACTGTTAACTCAGTCTGCATGTCTCTGTCCATCTCTGTCTCTCTGTCTTTGCAAACTGTCTATTGATTAGTTGGTCTTTCTGTTTATCTGTCTGGCTGACTGGTTGGCTCTCTCTCTCTCTCTCTCTCTCTCTCTCTCTCTCTCTCTCTCTCTCTCTCTCTCTCTCTCTCTCTCTCTCTCTCTCTCTCTCTCTCTCTCTCTCTCTTTCTCTTATTCTCTTTTTTTTTGCTAGATAGATGGCTTAATGAAAAACAGCAAATTTATTGCTTACTTAATGTACCATCTGGAAATAAAATTTTGATTTGGTTTGATCTCTCTGTCTCTCTGTCTCCCCTCTCTCTCCCTCTCTCCTTCGGATGAGACTTTAAACCGAGGCCCCGTGTGCGAACGCACGCAGAACATCTTGCGCACACGTTAAATCCTGTTCCGCTTTTCGTAAGAGTAGGCCATCGTGTGCCGGTGGGAACAGATGACAATATTTACAAAACTGCATACACACGGGGACCGGATGAAAAAAAGCACATGATTGCTTATTCTGTTATCCTCGATATAAAAGAATAAATCTCTCTCTCTCTCTCTCTCTCTCTCTCTCTCTCCTCTCTCTCTCTCTCTCTCTCTCTCTCTCTCTCTCTCTCTCTCTCTCTCTCTCTCTCTCTCTCTCTCTCTCTCTCTCTGTGTATCTGTCTCCTCAACTCACAATACCAGCTAAAGTCTCAGTTCAATTCTGGGATGGCAAATCCTCATCGATTCTCAAGTCCGGAATGGGATGACAACCATACAACTGAGCTTGAACACAAAGTTGGCCAACGACTTAGAAACTTTACCCAGCTGCCGTTTCAGCAGCAACGTGCAACACTTTCCATTCAAAACTTTCTACAGCTGTTTGCCAATGTTTGTTTTTTCCCCCTTCAATTCCTCCCCGTCCTCTGTCCTTGTATCGTCTCTGCTGTTGTTTTGACTGTTTGGCGTTCCGTCTTCGATTGTTTGCTTGTCTGTCTATCTGAGTTGGTTTGCTTTTCTGTTTTTCCCTCTGTTTGTATGTATGTATGTATGCATGTATGTATGTATGTATGTATGTATGTATGTATGTATGTATGTATGTATGTATGTATCTATGTATCTATGTATCTATGTATCTATGTATCTATGTATCTATGTATGCATGCATGCATATATGTATCTCTCTCTCACCCCATCAACTCACCATACCAGCAAATTTCTCAGTTGTTGTTGTGCGTTCCCAAGCAAAACAACAGTCACCCAGTCACCCATAATATACAGTCTTGACTTACTCATCCCACCTGGGACTTTGCCTTGGGAATCACTGTGAGATAGGAAGCACTCCAGATGAGAAGTTTGCGTGTATTTTTTTTTCAAACACCTCGTCATATATGCAGCCATACTCCACCTTCAGAATTAAAAAAATGTTCAGTTCAGTTCTGAAATGGTAAAACTCAACATCTAAAGTCTGGAATAGGATGAGAGCCATAATTATAACAAAGCTCAAACACAAAGTTGCCAAAATACTTTAAAAACTTTACACGCGGTTTCATCTGCAACAGTTCCACTCAAAACTTTTCTCCCGTTGTTTGTTAACGGTTTCCTTCCCCCTTTCCCTGTCTTCTCTCTTCTGTCCTTGTATCGTCTCGGCATTTTTGACTGACTGTCGTTTTGTCTTTGACTGTCTGTTTGTCTGTTTATCTATCTTTAGGGCACAGGATACCTCAGTGATCAGAGCACTCGCTTTCCTCCAGATACGAGTAAGCAGCATTGAGCGTGGTTACTTAGTGGATGGGTGACCGTTTGCGCGCCGTGGCTTCAGTACAAGCCTACATTTCACCCCAGCTGTGAATGGGTACCTGCCCTCTTTAGGGTCAGGGAAGGTAAAGCAGCGAGGGAGAAGAGATGGGCGCCGCCATCAACATGGTGACCCTTGAAGAAGCTGAGATCTTTGACATCTCGCTGCCCAGCGACAGCATAGCTTATGAAAACACCGTAACCTTTTAGTTTTTCATTTCTCTCTTGCTCTGTCTTTCTGTTTTTCTCCATTTCTAAGTCTGTCTCTCTATCCGCCTGCCTTTCTGTCTCTGCTGCTTTAAATATATGTAAGAACAATGGGAGAGGAATGTGTGTAGGGTAGTTATGAGAAATATTAACGTGGGTAGCTTCATTCCCCAGAACTGTTTTAGTTTAAAGTTTGCTGCATTATACGTGCCTTTAATTTGTAATTACAATAAAGTCAAAATAACTCACCACACACACATACATACACATACAGACACCCACACCCACACACACGCGCGCACACACACACACACACACACACACACACACACACACACACACACACACACACACATATATATATATATATATATATAATTATATTCATATATATATAGATATGTATATATATGTATATATATATACATTTATATAAAAATTATACAAATGCATACACATACACACAAGTTGCTACATTAGCAAAAAACCTTTGCCTTTTACAAATTGCTATTTGTTTTTTCTTGTTTAAAATGAAAGTAAATCGTTGCTGTTTGTCTACTATTCATTTCATTTGTCAAAATGCCCCTACATCTATTTGCTGTTGCCTTGTCGTCTCGTTAGTCCGTCGTCAGTCTCTGTCTCTTCAACAAGGATTGAGATAAAGAGGCAGACCAAACACACACACACACACACACACACACACACACACACACACACACACACACACACACACACACATACACACACACACACGATAAAGACAACATTAGAGTTGCCTTGAGTAGCACAACACTCTACAGAAAGCTGATAACTGCAAGGAGTGGAGGAAGCTTGCTGAAGAATCTACAGTGATGTCCTAACGGCCTACTGGACCGCGGGATAGATGAAGGCAAAGATGAAGGCAAAAGTCGTTTATAGGTATAGGCAGACGATGTGAGGATCTCCTAGCATTGATTCCTGTGTCTTTGTGCATTCAGTGTTCTTAATGCCTGGTTCAAAGGCAGGAATAAAACATGTCCCCAGACTTTATGGCCAGGTGTGGTGATGGGGTCTGCAGGTAGAGACACACTTAGAACTGGATTCATCGACAAAAAAGTTCAACATAAGCAGACTTTGAAAAGTCATAGGTGCACTTGATACAAGCACGAGCAGCTATGCATAGAGGAGCACACGCATGCACACACGTATGTATGTACATATGCATGCGTGCATGTACTTTACGTGCACAGACACTGACACAGGCACACACACAGACAGACACAAACACAGGCACACTCACACAGAGACACAGAGACAGACAGACAGACAGACAGACAGACACACATATATATATATATATATATATATATATGTATATATATATATATATATATTAGTCTCTATGTATATCTGTATATATATAAATATATAAAAATATATATATATATACCTATATATATACCTATATATATATGTGTGTCTGTGTGTGTATGTGTGTATGTGTGTGTCTGTGTCTGTGTGCGTGTTTGTGTCTCTGTGTCTGTGTCTCTTTGTGTGTGTGTGATTATACAAATAAGAAAATACATAAGCACACACACGCGCTTTGCTCACAGACACACAAATGCGCAATCACTCACACTCACACTCACTCAGTCCCATGTCCCAAAGGACGTAGGGGGGACATGAGAGAAGACGCAACAGAGATCTTTTTCCATGCTTCACGATCCTGTGTGGCTAGTAGGAGGTGTTGCAGGGGTTGGGCGGTCCAGTCTTTGATGTTGTCAACCCATGATTTCTTTTGGCGGCCTCTTCTTCTCTTGCCCTCGACTGTTCCTTGCAGGATGGTTTTTGCTAGGGTGTTGTGTCTTGTGGTGTGACCAAACCACATCAGCTTTCTCCTCTTTATGGTGGAGAGCAAAGGCTCTTGGGGGCCCACACGCTTTTTGATTTCTTCTTTCACATAGTTATTGGTCTTGTGTTCTTTGTATGATATTTTGAGGAGTCTTCTGTGGCACTTGTTCTCGAATGCTTGGATTCTCCTCTCTAACTCTGCTGTCAGAGTCCATGATTCACAGCCATATAGGAGGATAGATATCACGAGGGATTTGTAAAGGTGGTATTTGGTGCAGAAGCTGATGTTGTTGCTTCTGATGATCTTCTCGAGTCTGACTAGAGCAGATGTTGCTGTTGCAATGCGAGCTTTCACTTCATTGTTTGATGTGCCATCTTTTGTTAGGATGGAGCCTAAGTATTTGAATTGGCTCACCTCTTCTAGTGTTTCTCCATTCATCTTTATTTCCGTGATGTCATTACTCGCGCTGTTGACCATGATCTTTGATTTCTCTGTACTGACCTCCATGCCGTATGCGCTCGCTCGATCTGTTAAATTGTCTGTGAGGATTTGCAGTTCTTGTTTGCTGCTGCCCATGAGGTCAATGTCATCTGCAAATCTGAGGTTGCAAAGGGGTCTTCCACCAATGGAGATGGAAGTGTGGTGGTTTTGCAGTGTCTCTGTCATGATGTTTTCGAGGAAGAGGTTGAAGAGTACAGGTGAGAGAAGGCAGCCCTGGCGAACCCCAACCGTGGTCTTGAAGAACTCGCCCACGTGATTATTCATAAAAACTGCACTTTCTGCGTTCTCGTACAGAGCTTTGATGACTTCAATTAGACAGCTGTCAATGTTGAAGTGCCTGAGTACTTGCCAGAGGCCGTCATGCCATACCCTGTCAAAGGCCTTTTTAAAGTCTATGAAATTGTGGTACAAGTCTTTTTGGTGTTGGAGATGCTTCTCTATCAGAATTCTCAGATTGAAAATTTGTTCCATTGTGCTGCGTTTTGGTCTAAAGCCCGCTTGTTCTTCTGCCAGGAGTTTTTCCGCTTGGTTTTTCAGTCTGTTGAGGACTACCTGCAGCATGATCTTGCTAGGATGACTTATGAGACTGATGGTTCTGTAGTTCTGGCATTGTTTGAGGTTTCCTTTCTTTGGCAGGGGTATTACAAGAGACTGTGTCCATTCTTTTGGCCATTCTTTGGTGTCGTGGATCTTCTGACAAAGTTCTGTGAATCGCCTTGCTGTTTCATTCCCTCCATTTTTTATGAGTTCAGCTGGGATGTTATCGATTCCAGGGGACTTCCCCTTCTTCAATTGTCTAATAGCTGCATCTACTTCACACCTTAGTATTGGTGGGTCTTTATCTTGGTGTTCAGGGGGTTTGTCAGAAACTATGTTGGTATCTGGGCGTAGTGGGTAGTTGTACAATCCCTCACAGTATTCTGTCCAGCGTTGGAGGATGGCATTGTTTTCCGTTAAAATCACACACACGCAATCACACACACAATCAAAGTGTAAAAGTTGTACTGTGCTCTCCTTACACGTGACATATTAGAATTACAAAACAGAAACAATGCAAACCAGACATTCCAACTGCAAGAAAGGAACATTTATAAAATACTGATTCAAAATAAGGAACTATGTGACCATGATTTCAATTGAAATAAGGTGATAGAATATAACAACTAATCGGACTACTTTAACGGTTCTCAGTTATTTCACAAAATGGCTACTAATGCCGAGACCTTTCTGCAAGTAATCTCCTTAGTCGTGCAAAAAACGAAACACAAACAAGAACTTAGCCCGACACCTTCCACGCTCCTCACATATTGACTCTGTTCATTAAGTTCCTTATCTGTATTCTCAGATGGCAAACACTATCGATCTTGTACATGCCGGGAAAGGAACATAAGCATACAGTTTGTGTTCGGGAAAATGGAAATGAGTGGCAAAATCTTTGAGAATTTGCATACGTTTACAAAAGGCAAACGTCCGTTTCAACAATGTTTCATCACCCATTCCACCTTTGCCAGAGCTAGTGGTTAAATCTTTATTTTCTTACTGTTTCTCCTTTTCTGGATCTTTGTCTACACGCCTCTGCCTGCTGTTTGTACTGTCTCTTATTCCCTATCTCTTTGTATGTCTGTATCTCATGTTTGTACAGTCATTTCGTGTCTCTTTGTATGTCTTATTTCATGTTAGTACTGTCTCTTATTCCCTATCTCTTTGTAGGTCTGTATCACATGGTTGTGCTGTTACATAATTGTGTTTCATGTTTGTTCTCTCCGTTTCGATCTTTTTGTCTGTATGTCTTTGTTCAATGTGTGTAGTTTATCATTCTTTCCTCTCTCTCTGTCTACATGATTCTGTCTCATGTGTGCACTGTCCTTTTTACCGTTTCTTTTTGTCTAAATGTCTCTGTCTCATATTTGCACTGTTTCTCCATTCTTGTCTCTATGTCTTCATGGTTCCGTCTCATATTTGTCTCCCCGTGTCTGTATAATTATCTGCATATTTATGATCTGTAGAAACTTACGGCCATCTTTTTTTATATCTGTGTGGGATGTTGTTTTCGTGTAAAATTCTGATATCCTATCCAGTAGATGCTAATTTTCTACTTTTCTCGTTTTTCCTCTGGTGTTCTGCCATCTCAGTAACTTCATCTTTTTCTTTTCTCCGAACAAATCGTGATGCTGTGTGGAAGTTACCACCACCACCGCGGCCACTGTGACCACATCGGTGACATGTACTTTGTAGTTCTTAGTTTGTTTGATACAAAAGAGCGAGATGAATGGTTTACATAATGTAAAGATCTGTATATTTCTGCGTGTTGATGATAATGAAAAAGTGTATTCATGTAGCGTAGTTTCCTTTAAACAGCACCAACAACAAATTTCATCTTTGCCCAATTCAAATTAACGCACTGACAGCTTCCAATTTATTGTAGCAGTGGTTTAAGCTCTGAGTTATGCTAAAAACAAAATGACCTTCACTCCCACACAACTGAAATACAGCACTACTACGAAAGATTTCAGGCTGCTGAGAAGTTTTCATGGCAGACTTCATTACAGGGAAGATACATCTTCCAGTCTGTGAGAGTGACAGCCATTTTGTCTGGAGGAGTAGACAGCGGCCTGAATCCTGCTTCCCTCAAAGATGGGGAGGGGATTGAGAGAGTAGAGAACGGCCTGTGGATAGAATTGCGACTGTGGAGTATAAGAATTTATATGAGATTCCTAAAACTTCAGATTAACGTTTTGGTATTTTGTCAGATTTATAGTTATTACGCAAATCAAGACATCACCTTACATTTTTTCTGTATGAATGATGTATCAGACAAGACGTAAGGTAGAAAGTCAAAGTTGGTGTACCTAGTAGTTGGATATTTTTTATTCATTGGGTGATTCGATACCATTTATAAAATCAAAAGTGTTAGGAGTATTAAGCATCGACGATCAATCGACACTTATGAAGAAACTGCTAATTTGTGAAAAAGGTCAGATAATGGGGCACAATATACATGCTATACTACACATATTTATGATTTATATTTTTTAGAAAATCACATTTGGTATAATGTTATGCTTGTAAAAAACTATTGAAAAAAACATCACCTTAATATCATATGCCTTTTCATTTCCCTGTATATGAATTTGCTTCTGTATCTTTTGTTCAGGGAAAACTAACTTCTGTTACACATTAGTATCTTTTCCTACCACTACATCTCATAGATCTCTCTGTCTAACTCTCTGTCCTTATTTTCCTTTTAGTGTGTCGGTATATTTCCTTCTCTGTGTGGCTGCCATTCTCTGTATGTCTGCTGTAAATCTGTATTCCAGTCCGTCTTCGTCCATCCATAAAACACCGTTACTTATACACACTCGTAAATATACACAGAGCCTACCTACCTATACAAACACATACACACACATACATACGCACGCACGCACACGCGCCACACGCACCACCACACGCGCCGCACACACACAACCACACGCACACACCACCACACCACACACACACACACACACGGTATTTGAACTTCTCCACATTGACAGAAAAGGTGGAAGTGAAAGGATTTTTCAGAGGAGATACTGACACAATCCCTGCCCATCTAAAATCCAAGTACCTGATTTAGTAGCGAATTAACGTATCAGTCAGGCCATCAAAATACAAAGGGTTGACAGGATTTCATCTCCTTGTTTGTGAACAACTAGATATTTTAATACCAAGAGAGAGAGAGAGAGAGAGAGAGAGAGAGAGAGAGAGATGAGAGAGAGAGAGAGAGAGAGAGAGAGAGAGAGAGAGAGAGAGAGAGAGAGAGAGAGAGAGAGAGAGAGAGAGAGAGAGAGAGAGATGTATGCAAATTATTACAAAATTGATCAATTTTATCGCGCATGCTGTGCCTAAGACAAATGACACTTTATGTAATCAATTTTTTAATCGTCTGTAAATCATACTTTGATTCCTAAATGATAGCAGCACTTGCGCAGGCATAAATGGTTTTAAAAGCGTGGAATGAGAGACATGAATATGGGTTACACTTCAGCTCATTTCTGATTCAGTTCTTTAAAAAAAATGTCAGCGTTTTCGATTTTATTCTTTGACAAATTTGAGCCTTGTACGTTCCCGACCTTTAATAAATCTGTGATTATTTCATAGCTGATGGCCAATGTAACTTTCTGTACGACTTCAATGTGAGTGGCAACTGACTGTCAAGTCGTCTTTATGTATT
>CM060321.1:63865537-63873037 GCA_030674155.1 Stramonita haemastoma
CAAGAAAGAAAACAAATGTAAAATAATCAAACATGAGGAGAATCACTCAAATAAACAAGCAAACCACCAACCACCACAAACCACAAACAACAAAAACAAAAGCAACCTTCGAAAATTAAAACAGAAAAAAAAAATTGTGTTTACGTTAAGTGAAAGTAAATCTCTGGAATTTTTAACCAGATCTCAAAGATCAACCACCAATCTCCAAATAGAATCTGTCGGATGTCTCTGACCATTGACATGTTTTTGTGTGTATTCCTCGAATAAAGCTCCAAGGGTTACTTTGCATAACTATGCTACCACGTTTTGCCCACTATGAAGGTACCACATTTCGACTTCGGGAATGTATACTGGGTATGTATGTGTTTCCTTAACCCACTCCGTACTGACATGATCTACAGGACTTTTAGCATGCACATTTTATATTCTGATTGTGCTTATAATTATACACAAATAGAATTGAAGAACTGCCATATCTGCACTTGAAGTTGCCCAGCCATAGAGATCGTAGGAATCCTCACTCAATTCATCAAATGCTGTCGAGATTTGAACCCACAAGTTCATGGACCCATGGCATTGAAGTCGCACTCGGCTATAGCATCAGTCTGTCACGTTCTAGTGTGGTTGATGGCTTTAGAGGCATGTACCGCCTGTAGCTGGAATCAGCCACAATAATGCACCGAGTCTTTCAAACTCTTAGAAATTCCGAAACAATAGTTTGACTTATGTCTATGGGTTCCTGGGGAACAAAGGGCCACAACAGCACCCCTCCAACGGACTCGGTTCTGGGAGATCCTCTTCTGCTCGGCCCACGTCATTCCGGCTGCCTTCGTCTCTGCTTCGATGCTTCTGCGCCAGGTCTGTTTTGGTCGACCTACTTTCCGCTTTCCTTTGTTTGCACTTTTTTTCTCCAGTAGTAAACCAGAAAAGAACAAGCACACAGCAGAAACAAGCCCCAAACCCAGTCATACTAAGCAAAACGATTTACGAAAGGATATAAAGCAAACAAACAATCTCACAAACAATAACAAAAATGTCCAACAAATCCATAAAGAAAAACAGAGAAAAAGAAAGGGAAAAAAGGAAACAAAGCCAAATTGATTACGTAAGTGGTCAGTTTGTTTTGTTTTTTCCCCCTGTCTTGTTTACTTTTCATTTTATTTGTTGTTGTAGTTCGGTTGGTTTTATGACAATTTATTAGTTCATTTTGCCATTACCTTACATCTTTAATTAATCCAGTTTTAGTGTATTGCATTGTATACCACTTTAGATCACAACAGATTTTTCTGCATGAAATTAGGTCGTCTATCCTTTGGAATGAGCATGTCGCTACAAGAAAAGTGTCACCTGTCATTTTGTTTCTTTGCTTAATGTATATGCGTTTGTTTCCCATTCAGAATGGCTTTTTTCTACATGGTTTTGGCAGGTATAACTTCCTTATTGCTGTGAGGTTTTGAACGTGCCCTTGGATATGTTACACACACAGAACTTTGATGTATCGTCTAATCCGCTAGACAAACACCTAGACTACCACCCAGTGTGTGGTGGATGGGGGACATGTCTGACAATACTTGAACATTCTCATTGCATAGATCTTAAGCGCTTAAACATGTACATAATATTTTCTATTGTAAACAAATTCTACCTTTCTTTATCTTTTCTTCTTGTTCTTGTTGTTGTTGTTGTTGTTGTTGTTGTTGTTCTTCTTCTTCTTCTTCTTCTTCTTTTTCTTTTTCTTCTTCTTCTTCTTCTTCTTCTTCTTCTTCTTCTTCTTCTTCTTCTTCTTCTTCTTCTTCTTCTTCTTCTTCTCTTCTTCATTAATATCCCACAGCACCTATTGGTTTTTTGTGTTTTTTTTCTCTTTCTCTTATATGAGCAAATAATCGTTGCACTGCCGTTAAGCACGTGACAAGTCACGCCCGACGCATCCAACTCTGGCATGATGAAAAATGTTATCTGTTAAGTCTTTCCGAAAAAAAACCCCACAGGAGAATGGAGCAAGAGAGTAGAAAACAGCCAAAATAAAGGTGACAGAAAGAACAGGAACAAAGCAAAAACATTGAGAGGAATACAAAAAAGGAATTCATAAAACAGAATTTCCAGAAGGTAGGGATGCTGTGTAGACTGACAGCCCCTGCCATCCCCACAGGGTATATTCCAGGTTTGAAAACTAGGAGTGCAAAACCCAGTGACCTTCTTTTAAGACTTCTTGCTTAGCGCTCACAGATTAAAGAAAGTCACGTTCTGCTTTGGCAAATGTCTTAAGAGATTTCTCCAGCATCGAGAGAACGTAGACGAAGACAAGAGAAAGCGATTAATTACTCCTCACTGCAGGCTGTTTTCAAAAGCCGACGTTCAGTTCAAATTTTTTTACTCGCTGAAATCTGCTTCAATTGCACTTTTGCCTGGTTTGTTTTTATGTGCATGTCAGTGTACCTGTTGTTTTTTTAAAAATAATCTACCTTTTCCAATGGGTCTCTCTCTCTCTCTGTCTCTCTCTCTCTGTCTCTCTCTCTCTCTCTCTCTCTCTCTCTCTCTCTCTCTCTCTCTCTCTCTCTCTCTCTCTCTCTCTCTCTTTCACCACACACACACACACACACACACACACACACACACACACACACACACACACACACAACACACACACACACACACACATGCGTACCCTCGCGCGCGGACACACACACACACACACACACACACCACACACACACACACACACACACACACACACACACACACACACACACACTCCAACTGAATATATCATTATTGCTAAAGAAAGTAATACATAAACAAAACAAACAATAAACAAGGATGACATCACAGGTTGCGAAACTCCAAGCTCTTTAACACAGCTCAGTAGCCATATTTTAACACCGGTCTTCCCCACTTCGTTTTCCCTCTCACTAATCAGCAAATGGCTTCCTAGGCAAAAAGGTTAAGCGAAGGCGATGGAAAGTCTACAGGATGGTGCTTACAACTCCATAGGTAATATCTGGTTCCTATTTTTTCATCTTTTGTCGGGAGAGAAAGGTTGCACTTTTCCATGTACAGTATCTTTAACACACTTAGGCCATATTCAAACACTGATGTAAGTATTTCCAAGCTCATACTTGTTTTGCTACATTGTTGTAAAATAAAGATGTTTTAAACAATCGCTAGATTTTTTGGCTTTTTCATGAAACAAACTGAAAAAAATGACAAAAACCTTAAATGACAGGCACAAAACAAAAAACAATTATGTGGACAAGTAAACACATAACTAAAGTGATAATCAATGAGCCAAACACCATAAACACTGAAACATGAAAAGAAAAGAAAAAAAGAAATCAATAAAAAACCAGCCGCGCAGCAAAAAGAACATAGTAAAGAACAAACTTCTGACAAATATCCCCCACGGAGATGCCATGTGCCTGTCATTATTGGCCCTCTGGAAATTCTGTCTTTGGAATTCCCTCTTTTCTATTCCTCTCTTTGCTTCTTCCTTGTTCTTATTCTTCAAATCGCCTTCCTGTCATTCCATTTATCTGCCTTTCCCCCAAAAAATCTTCATGCCGAGGTTTGATGCGCTGGGCCTGGCTTGTCAGGCGCTTATTGGCAGCACAACGTATTTTCGGTCGTATGACAGAAAACTGTAGTTTCTGTCTGAGGGTTCGAGGTTTCAAATAAATAAAAATATGATATTTAGTAAAAGCTTTTTTGTATCTCTTTTATTTCATTTTTATACCATCATTAAACATTTTTATACCATAATTTTCAACAGAAACTGTGTATAGGAAACTTCCAAATAACAAATATTTGCTGACAGTTTAATGATGTTTGAATCGTGTAGTCAATACTCCAAAAACATCACTACAGTAGCTGTGTAACTCAGTATCAAGCAGAAGAGATAATCTTAACATGTACCTCCGATGGCGTGTATAAAAGTCCTACTATATTAAACTGTAGTAGTCTTCAACCTTCCTTAATTACAACCCGAATTCCCAAAGAGTATCACAAAGTTTAACGGCCTTTTTTTATCGTCGTCCAAAAGGTCTTTGGAGCGATTTAGAAGCGCTCCAGTCACGTTTCCCGTCAGTAAACATCATTTTAGACATGTTTTGTACACAGTGATCAGCTAAAAGGGATGTGTGAGATTTTTTTCTAATTCCATGGATTATGACATACCCTGGTAGGTATGTAGTTTAATGGGATTTTCACACGCTCTCACGTTTTCCTCTTGACTTTTAGTCTTTTGAGAAGCAAACGCCTTGATATGGGTGGGAGTGTGTGTACGTGCTTTCCTTTGGTGTATTTGTTTAGGTTTTGCTTATTTTCAGTGATGCTTTTTTCAGGTTTTGTGGTTTTGTGGTCTGAATTCTTCGTCATTTCAGCAGTACACTCCCATCAGTTTGATTCCCTTATGACCAGATCTGGGAACTTAGTCTCTCACACTATTTCTGAAGCTAGAACGTGCCTGATGTTCTTGGAAGCTGAAGTTGTAGAGAAAACTGTGTATATTTTTGAATAGTAAGTCTCCAGAATTTAAACCCCTGGATAAGTTTGTTCCTTTTCCTCTGTGTGCTGTGATAAAGAAAACAAGACAGGCGAGCATATCCTTCAGGGAAGAAAGTGTGTCCGATGGAGGTAACCCTACAGACCAAGCTGTGCGGCCCTGCGAGAGGAGTCGGAAAGGACATGTCATTTTTTTTGTCGGACACATCTGACGGTGAAAAGCGAACGAGAGGAGAGAATGAAACTCTAGATCGCATAGATTATAACTTTTTCAGCAGTTGTCTGCAAATATTCTTTGAGCGCTCATAGACATCATTAGTTACGCTGTTGTGCTGCTGTTGTTTTGTTGTTGTGTGTTGCTGTTGATGATAATATTGATTTTGCGCTTCACTGGCTACCACCATGAAGCTATTCAGGTGGATGTTTCCCCTGGAAGTTAACATCAATGCCGATTCTACCCCTAAAGTCCTTCGGATGAAGTAGAACCAAGGCCTCGCGTTTAACGCAGGCAGAACGTCTTGCCAACACGCTAAGATCTGTTCCACATTTCGGAAGAGAAGGTAGCTCTGTGCTGGGGTGAACTAATGGACAAAAAAAAATATTACAAAACCGGACGTAAACGGACATGTTGTTACAACGCACACACGGATCTCACATTCCAATTTTCTTCGAGAAAAAAGAAGAAAAGAAATAAAAATAAAACCCGGGAATCACACACACATAAAATTAGTTCTGTCTCAAAGCCTACATCTGCGAATTAGCCCCAAACTATACTTATACACATGATCAAAGAAAGTGTGTGGTTGTGTGTGTGTGTGTGTGTGAGTGTGGTTGTGTGTGTGTGTTGTTGTGTGTGATGTGTGTGATGTGTGTTGTGTTGGTTGTTGTTATTGTTGTCTTCAATTTACGTCTGTTCACTCTTAGTGATATTAGACATGGAAAAAAAAACACACACACACAAAACACACAAAAAACACCTCTAAAAACATGTGTCACACATCATTGTGTGGTGTGTGTGTGTGTGTGTGTGTGTGTGTGTGTGTGTGTGTGTGTGTGTGTGTGTGTGTGTGTGGTGTGGTGTGGTGTGGTGTGTGGTGTGTGCATTTCTCTAAATATCTTGCCATACAGGTAGCCTTACTCCGACTTCACCAACACTTGTTTTATGATGTCCTTTAAAGGAGGGTGCAGGTTGTGATACAAAGAGCTTGTCATTGATGAAGACAACCTTAGCACAACACACCAAACATCAGAACAGAATCAGATATAGGCTTTAGCACTAAGTCTGCATCCAAAAAACTGACAAAGCTTTCAGCTTTAAGCCACAGTCACGATCTGATTCCAACATAATCTCTTGCAATCCTGACGATACTCTGGATCAGAAGCCAAGGCGACGAGTCGTGTTCTGGGTGCTAGTCTTTCGGATGACACAATAGTTGATGTCCCGTGCTTTACACATCATTATTAAGCACACGTGGAAAAGAAACTCGCAACAAGAGGGTTGTCCCTGTCAAAATTCTGTATAAAAAAGCCAAATCTGATAGGGTAAACAAAACTTATACAGTTGCAGACAGGAATATTTTTTTTTAAATGGTGGCGCTACGCTTGTGGCATTGCGCATTCCCCGGGGAGAGCACCCTGAATTTCACGCAGAGAAATTTGCTGTGACATAAAGGGGCATAAATTAAAATAAATAAAATGAAAAAAAGAGATTTTTTTCGATCCTCCGATAGAGCTCTGAGGCTCGCCAAATGTGACATTTGCGTATGCCACCATTTTTGCCTATCATAAAGTCACCCGTCTTCCGCCTTCGGTGATACAATTTACTTGGTATGCTGGTGATGACTACCCCTAGTGAAACAATTGCAAAAAACCTTGTTGTTTATTTGTACAAAGCGTTTAAAGTACGCAGTATGTTGTAAATATGGTATGTCAATCTGTGAAAACCTAAAAAGTGTATGTGTTTCTATATTGTATGTAAACCCCTTCTAAGGGGCAATGGCCTTTATGAATAAAATTTCCGAATCCGAATCTCTCTCTGTCTCTCTCTCTCTCTCTGTGTCTCTCTCTGTCTCTCTGTGTCTCTCTCTGTCTCTCTCCCTCTGTCTCTCTCTGTCTTTCTGTCTCTCTGTCTCTCTGTCTCTCTCCCTCTGTCTGTCTGTCTGTCTGTCTGTCTCTCTCTCTCTCTCACTCTCTCTCTCTCTCTCTCTCTCTCTCTCTCTCTCTCTCTCTCTCTCTCTCTCTCTCTCTGGATGTGTCAATTTGTCACCCATCTCATTTTTCATCCAATGGAAAGCGACCCTTCCCCTCGCACAAATGCATACACATTATCGCCACAAATTAATTTCACGCCACGCTGAAATAGCTTTTGAACCAGTTATGTGTGTGAGGTTGTTGAAATCTTAAACAGCTCTTCTGAAGATTTGCACGATGGCTTCCGTAACTTTACAAGATAGAATTACTTGTTTGTTGTCTTGTTGTTGTTGCTCTTGTTGTTGTTGTTGCGGCTGCTGCTGTTTTAAATCGTTTTGCATCACTCAATTCAAGTTAACGTTATAGGGATGTGTGATGGGGTCGCAAAGTGGTTGTTGTCAAAATGGGGATTGGCTCAACGGATATAGGAACTCCCCCCTCCCATGGTTGGGAATATTCCTTGTTAAACGCAATCACACACACACACACACACACACACACACACGCACGCACGCACGCACGCACGCACGCACGCACACACACAGAAATCTCTTTCTCTTTTTTATATCAGGTGGGCTATTAATGCATAGAATGCAACTCGCAAGCAAGACCAACGAATCAAAATCGGATAATTCACATTTCCGCTGCGAGCCTGCGAATCAAACATCATATTTACCTGGGAAAGTTACGGAGTAATCGTCAGAGAGAGAGAGAGAGAGAGAGAGAGAGAGAGAGAGAGAGAGAGAGAGAGAGAGAGAGAGAGAGAGAGAGAGAGAGAGAGAGAGAGAGAGAGAAAGAGAGGAGAGAGAGAGA
>CM060321.1:63880537-63883037 GCA_030674155.1 Stramonita haemastoma
GAGTCACTCAGAATATGCATACTGACTCACTCATTCCACCTGGTATGTAGTAAGCCTCCATCAGTCTAAGAAGAATATAGAGTTGCGCTCAGGCTCTAGAACGCACAGCCTGGGTAAGTATGGAGGGCAAGCTGTTACTCAAGCAGCAGAACACCCCACCCCCTCCCTTTCCACGTCGCTGGAATGGTCCATTGGAAAGACAATCAGCAATACACATGGTTCCAGTACCGTCGCAGGAGCAGCCAGAACATTGCCATTTAGGCTGACAGCCCCGAACCGCCCTGGAGACTCCAAATCCCCGAATTTTCCTCAGGGGTGGTGTCTAAACTCACACCTGTGCGCAATCTGTTTTTTTATATTTTATTTTGTCATTCGCTCCTAGTGGCACACAGTGACCAGCTATTCCAAAAGGCTATGCGTAGGTTTGCACACGGGGCCTCGGTTTATAGTTTCATCCGAATGATGTAAGATTGGGCAGGGACATAAGATTGAAAATACAGGTTGATTGAAAGGTTTGCCTGTATCATTCTTCTAATGTATCTCACCACATAGATTATCAGCCTCCAGATACAGAGAATAGTTTTCCTTTTAAAGAAGAGTGCATGCTGTTATGCTAGTTATTTTAGAGCTAAGTACAATCTCAACATAGCATTTAACAACATAACAACATTTTCATGGAGGCCTGGACACTTGTTTTGCCTCAAACACTGACAAGGTTTTGGTTTGAGCACATACAAACTTCTCTGCAAAGTTGATTTTACAGATAGCCAGAATGAGCAGAACTGCTTGTTTTATGATGATTGAAACTAAGGTCATTTTAAGAAAGAGGGGACCGCAGAGTCTGCACATGCTTATCATATGATAATATAGAAAGGATGATAATGATGACGTTGCAACAATTTTATAGAACTTCAAACAATGTGACAACGTTTCATCGTTTGCTTCTCTTAATGCCTAGCATAAAAATGCTTGGCAACTTCAGAAAACTGTTTTATTTATTGTGGGTTTTTATATGTGCATTTGCAATCTTACGTAGACATTCTTTCCAGTAGTTTGATCTGCATTGCTAACTTAAATTTTGATAAGAGTAACTGCTTCGTTCAAGCTGAAAATAAAAAAAATGCTTTATAAAATAAATAAAGCAACAAACAAAAACAAAACAATAGCAAAATCCCCAGCCAATACAATATAAATCAATAGATAAGCAGAACAAACGCCGAGAACAAAAATTAAATAAAGATAAAAGAACGTGATAGGCAGGCAAGCAAACATGCGGCGCCAAAACAACAAAATAATAATGATAAATAATAAATCTAGCCATTGAATGTGTACAATAGAGCAGCTGGTGCTGACTTGAAAATGTCTCCTTCATTGTCAGGAAGAGTTTTTTTTAACTCGGAGTAACCAAGAATAAGAGAGAGAGAGAGAGAGAGAGAGAGAGAGAGGAGAGAGAGGAGAGAGAGAGAGAGGAGATAAGAGAGAGTGAGAGGGAGAGAAGACAGACAGACAGGAAGACAGACAGACAGAAGACAGACAGAAAGACAGACAGACAGGACAGAAGACAGACAGACTGACAGAAGACAGACAGGCAGATACTCGGACAGCAGACAAGACAGAAGACAGACAGAAGACAGACAGACAGAGAGGGAGAGGAGAGAGAGACAGAGAGGCAGAAAAAGGGGGACTGAGAAAGACAGAAACAGAGACAGACTGACAGACATAGACCAGACACATACAGACAGAGTAGACAGAAATACTGATAGACAAAGAAGAAACAAAACAGTGACAGACAGTCAGGAGAGAAACACAGAGAAAGAAGCAGAAAAACAGAACAAAGAGACAGAAAAAAGTCAGAGACTGAGACAGACAGACAGACAGAACAGACAGACATAGACAGACAGACAGACAGAGATGACGTAAACGGAAGAGAGAGACAGAGAGAAGAAGAGAAAACGGACGAGAGATAGAGAGAGGGCAGAGAGAGAGAAGAGGAGAGAGGAGAGAGAGAAGAGAGAGAGGAGAGAAAGAGAGAGAGAGAGAGAGAGAGAGGGGAGAGAGAGAGAGAGAGAGAGAGAGAGAGAGAGAGAGAAAGACAGAGAGAGGGAGAGAGAGCAGCAGCAAATATAAGAGGTCATTTACAGGCCTGATCTGTTCATTTCCGCCTATCGACATTTTGCTATGTGACCTGCACTTTTAACAAATAAACCAATCATCTCTCCCCTTTCAGTGAACCAATAGTCTCTCTCGTTTCAGTGAACAAGTCCTCTCTCTCTCTCTCTCTCTCTCTCTCTCTCTCTCTCTCTCTCTCTCTCTCTCTCTCTCTCTCTCTCTCTCTCTCTCTCTCTCTCTCTCTCTCTCTCTCTCTCTCTCTCGTGATGTAAATGTTGAAGATGATAATTATCGTGACGTAAATGCTGAATATGATGGTGATGTAACTGTTGAAGATGATGGTGATGTAAATGGTGAAGATGATGGTGATGTAAATGCTAAAGAGGATGGG
>CM060321.1:63890537-63908037 GCA_030674155.1 Stramonita haemastoma
TCTCAAAGTCGTTTGTCAAAACACCCACAAACTTTCATACAAGCCAGTCAGTGTTCTTTTCTTTTCTGTCCAAGATTAAATTGTCATTCTATGAACTTTCTCCACCGAGTATGTTTCAATCAATCAACAAATAACTGAATACAAAATTTAATAACAAATAAATCGATATATGAAAAAAACAACTCCTGAACTAAAAATGAAAGCAGTACATGAAATAAGTGAACAAATAATATGAATGATATGAAGAAAGATGTAGAAAAAAAATAGAAGCAGTATTATGAAAGAAAAGAGATGGTCATTAAAAATAAATAGACAGAACAAATAAATGCACACAAAATATTAAGAAAATTCTAAAGAAAAGAAAAAGAAAATAACTGCAGTAGAAGATCACAAATCATGCAAGCATGAGCAGCATAATTTTGCAGACGACAGAACCGAAACTGACAGGGCTGAAACTCTAGGAGCCAGAGAAGTTCCATTTTTTGCTGTCATCTGCATTTACAAATCAGACGAGAGGAAGAAACATCATTAACATGTTCTGTCCTGGAGTTATTCTACT
Organism: Stramonita haemastoma; assembly: GCA_030674155.1. NCBI lineage: Eukaryota > Metazoa > Mollusca > Gastropoda > Neogastropoda > Muricidae > Stramonita > Stramonita haemastoma. Next base: position 63,891,097 of record CM060321.1, read on the forward strand.
GAAATTAATATTAAAGATCACGCAGTGCATTGGTCATGCCTAATTTGTATGGGCAGCGGCGATTCAGCATAATTAGGCTAACTGTTTTACTTTTTTCCTATGAATAACCACGCTGTCGAAAACAGGAAATAAAAGGTAATTAACTAATCAAACCACAGAGAGAGAGAGACAGAGATAGACAGAGAGAGACAGAGAGAGACAGAGAGAGACAGAGAGAGACAGAGAGAGACAGAGAGAGACAGAGACAGAAACAGAGACAGAAACAGAGAGAAAACACTGAACACTGAAATGATTTAATGTGCATTGGCTATGGACCACAATACATTTCTTGGGCTTGGGATGGAACAAAGTGTCTATTCATCTCATTGGCAAAGCAAAAGCACAAAAGGTATAGATTCATGACTGGTTAAAAAGAAAAAACACGCATTATTCTAAATCTTGATTATGAACCTAGTGTCAAGCATAACCAAATCACAAAAATATAATGTCTAGGAAAAATTGTGGAAATCATGCATGTCAATTACGTATCGAGTCATAAAAAGGTTTTCAATATACATCTTGAATCAGCATTGTCCTTCTTTTATTGATAGAAAAAAAGATACCCATACAAACTGTGCCTGTACTCATCATTTGTTGCTTTTGAACAGAACGGGCAATGGTGTGTTATACATTCACTTAAGAATTGAGAGAGAGAGAGAGAGAGAGAGAGAGAGAGAGAGAGAGAGAGAGAGAGAGAGAGAGAGAGAGAGAGAGAGAGAGAGAGAGAGAGAGAGAGAGAGAGAGAGAGAGAGAGAGAGAGATTTGATTTGATTTATTCTTTTATATCGAGGATAATGGAATAAGCACTCTTGTGCTTTTTTACATCCAGTCCCCGTGTGAATGGTGTTTTGTAAATGTCATCTGTTCCCACCGGCACATGATGGCCTACTCTGACAAAAAGCGGAACAGGACTTACTGTGTGCGCAAGATGTTCTGCGTGCGTTCGCACACGGGGTCTCGGTTTAAAGTCTCATCCGAAGGACTTTTGGGGAGAGTGGAGTCAGCACTGATGTTAACTCCAGGAGAAAAATCTCCTCGACCAGACTCGAACCCGGGTCGTCAAATTGCCAGCGCAATGTTCTGACCACTAGGCTAGAGAGAGACGAAGAGAGAGAGAGAGAGAGAGAGAGAGAGAGAGAGGAGAGAGAGAGAGGAGAGAGAGAGGAGATGAGAGAGAGAGAGAGAGAGAGAGAGAGAGAGAGAGAGAGAGGAGAGAGAGAGGAGAGAGAATCGGTAATACAACAGGAAGGTAATGATCACCAGATTGTCCCCTGACTATAGATTCATGTAACTTTAAAGTAAACGTTTTGTAATGGGGATGATACATTCTTCTACAAGCCAGCCAATTTTATTTTCAGTATATACTCAACTGCATCTTCTTTTTCTTATCTATTAATTGTGCCCATCAGCACATATCAATGATAGTAATTAAATATGATTGTAAATGGTTTATTTAAACAAAAAACATCTATACAAAAAGAAAAGAACAATTCAAAATAAAAAACATGTGAAAAAAACAGTCGAAACGTGTTAATAAATCAACAAAAATGCCAAGAATACAAAGAAAGAAAGAAGCGGCGAAAATAAGGAAAGAGAAAAATAGAGAAAAAAGACATAAAGTGAAAATGGTGGAGGAAATAATGAAATCAAACATATAAGAAGAAAGAAGAAAAGAAAGAAAAGAAAAGAAAAGAAAGAAAGAAAGAAAAGAAAGGAAAGAAAAGAAAGAAAAAAAAAGAAAAGAAAAAGAAAGAAAAAAGAAAGAAAGAAAGAAAGAAAAAGAAAGAAAGAAAAAGAAGAAAGAAAAGAAAGAAAGAAAAAAGAAAGAAAGAAGGGAAAGTGAACTAGGGGAAGGAATCAGAGGTCATGCCAGCATCTGCAGCATAACTTTGCCGACGACAGAATGAAAACTGACAGGGCTGAAATGCTAGGAGCCAGAGAGGTTCATTTTTTCTGTCATCTGCATTTTACAAGTCCGACAACCAGAAGGAACGCGCGACAATAATTATCCTTTCCTGGAATTATCTGAATGTGATTGGAGATCATGTGTGTGTGTTTGATTTGTTAAATGCGTTATTACGCAAAATTAAGACAATTTTGATTTTGCTGCTACGCATTTAATTGCCAGTCTATCGACAACATGAAATAAAAGGGATTTAACAAAGCAGTCAAAAAGGGGGAAGGGAGGAGGGAGGGAGGGAGGGAGGGAGGGAGAGAGAGAGAGAGAGAGAGAGAGAGAGAGAGAGAGAGAGAGAGAGAGAGAGAGAGAGAGAGAGAGAGGAGAGAGTAAGAGAGAGAGAGATAGAGAGAGAGAGAGAGAGAGAGGAGGAGAGAGAGAGAGAGAGAGAGAGAGAGAGAGAGAGAGAGAGGAGAGAGGAGAGAGAGAGAGAGAGAGAGAGAGAGAGAGTGAGAGAGAGAGAGAGAGAGAGAGAGAGAGTGACAGACAGACAGACAGACAGACAGACAGACAGACAGACAGACAGACAGACAGACAGACAGACAGACAGAACTATGTACCGTATGCTACAACATCAAAAATAGGTTGACATTATTGAACTACACCCTGTCAAAAGATGCATTTTTTTTTTTTTTTCTGAAACCATTTTGTCATGTGGCCAACAGGTTTCTATTGAGAGCCAATCAGTTCTGTTTTCCGGTCTATGTTTGACGCTATCTTTCTTTTTCTGTTTTTTTTTTAAAAACTGATTCATTATCACTATGCAATGAAGAATTGATACCGATCTAGAGAATAAAACATGAACCTATGAAAAAAAAAGAAAAAAGAAGGGAGTTAATAAATATTATGGAAACATAGAAACAACCAAAACAGAAAGGAAATAAGAAAACAAGACGGAGAAAAGCATAAATAAAGCAATAAATCAATAATTCGACAGTTTAGGGGAGAAGAAGCAAAAAAAAGAAAGAAAAGGAAAGAGAGAACTGGAGGAAAGGATGGCAAGGAAAAAGGAAAGTAAGAAAGGAAAACAAGAGAGCAAGCAAGCAAGCAAGACAGAAAGAAAGAAAGAAAGAAAGAAAGAAAGAAAGAAAGAAAGAAAAAAAAAGAAAGAAAGAAAAAAAAGAAAAGAAAAAATAAAGAAACAAAAAGAAAGAAAAAAAGAAGAAGGAAAGAAAGAAAAAAAGAGGAAGAAAAAAGAAAGGAAGAAAGAAAAAAAGAGAGAACGAAAGAAAGAAAAAGAAAGAAAGAAAGAAAAGAAAAAAGAAGAAAGAAAGAAAGAAAGAAGAAAGAAAGAAAGAAAGAAAGAAAGAAAGAAAGAAAGAAGAAAGAAAGAAAAGAAAGAAAGAAAAGAAAGAAAGAAAAGAAAGAAAGAAAGAAAGAAAGAAAGAAAGAAAGAAAGAAAGAAAAGAAAGAAGAAAGAAAGAAAGAAAGAAAAGAAAGAAGAAAGAAAGGAAAGAAAGAAAAAGATCAAGAAAGAAAAAAGAAGAAAAAGAAAGAAAAAAAAAACTAAATCTAAAGGAAGGGAATGAAAGGTCAGGCAAGCAAGAGCAGCATACTTTTGCAGAAGACAGAATGGAAAGTGACAGGGCTGAAATGCTAGAAGGGAAAGAGAGGTTCGTTTCAGCTGTCATCTGCATTTACAAGTCAGAGACTCAGAGGAAATACACGACACCATTTCTTCCTGGTGTCACTGATTTTGACTGGAGATCAGTCATGTGTTTGTTATCCTTATGTAAACTATTTCTAAGCTCTATTAAGATGAATTGGTGTTCCTTCCACGCATTATTAGCCAGACTAACAACATGGAATAGTAGAGATCTAACAAAGCAATTGAAGGAATAGGAGAGAGTGAGAGAAAGAGAGACAGACAGACAGACATACAGACAAGCAAACAGAGAGACAACAAAGAAGTCAGACAGAGAGAAGAAGAAGAAAGAGAAGAAGAAAGAATAAGAGAGAGATAGAGAGCAGAAGAAGAGAGAGATGAGAGAAGAGAGGAGAGAGAGAGAGAGGAGAGAGAGAGAGGAGAGAGAGAGAGAGAGGAGAGAGAGAGGAGAGAGAGAGAGAGAGAGAGAGAGAGAGAGAGAAAGAGAAAGAGAGAGATGAGAGAGAAGAGAGAGAAACAGACAGGCAGACAGAGAGATAGACAGAGAGACAAACATGGAGAGAGAGAAAGAGAGAGAAAGGGAGAGTGAGAGAGAGAGAGAATCATATTACACAAGGTAAAAAGGTCAACATAACTTAAATGAACTAGCCTTAGTTACTACCATACACTTTTTAAAGTCTTAAGTGATGTGGCCAAAAAGTCCACTATGAATCAGTTCTGGTTTCTTGCGTATGCTAGATTGCATCCTCTTTAACTTACTTGTAAGCCAGTCAACTAGCACCATTTAACAAAGAGGTAAAAAGCATCGAAGAAATAGTACATTAATAACATTTTTAAATTATAAAAGAAAGAGCTAACTGAATAAAAAAAATGATGTAAGCATAGAAACACATGAGAAAACAAAATGAAATGGTAAGAAAGAAAAAACCACTTAAATAAGCATAGGAAAGGACCAAGAAAGAAAAGAAAGACAGAGAATGAAGAGGAAAGGAAGGACAAAGAAGGGACGGGAGGGAGAGAAGAAGGAAGGAAGGAAGGAAGGAAGGAAGGAAAAGGAAGGAAGGAAGGAAGGAGGAAGGAAGGAAGGAAGGAAGGAAGGAAGGAAAACTAAAACTAGGAGGAAGAATCAGAGGTCAAGAAAAGCATGAGCAGCATAACTTTGCAGACGACAGAATGGAAATGAAAGGGGAGAATGTTGGAGAGAGAGAGGAGGAGAGAGAGAGAGAGAGAGAGAGGGGAGGAGATGAGAGAGAGAGAGAGAGAGAGGAGAGAGAGAGAGAGAGAGAAGAGAGAGAGGACAGAGACAGAGAGAGACAGAGACAGAGACAGAGCAGGACAGACAGATAGACAGACAGACAGACAGACAGACAGAGACAGACAGACGGCAGACGATAGACAGACAGACAGAGACAGACAGACAGACAGAAGACAGACAGACAGACAGACAGACAGACAGACAGACAGACAGAATATGAAAAACATGTTCTCCTTCTACTTATGATTCTTTTTTATTGACGTGACAAAATTTGTTTCGCTACAATTTGAATAGGTGAAGACAAAACACACTAAACAACCATTCAATCATGCAAACAAACAGTTTTTTTTATATAAAAAGGCATCTCGTGCCTACATTGAAAATCTAAAAACGAAAACTCATTATTAATTTGCTTATTTGTTTACGTATTTATTCAAATAAAATCATGTGTTGAATGCTTCTTGTTTTAATTATTCTGTGGTTCGCCAAGCTGTTTAACTTCTATATTTCACCTTTAGACAACTTGATAAATTTGATCATATTTCTTGTTGTTTTTCTTGTTGTTTATTTTCTTAAATAACCTCTTCCCCTTCAATCATATTATTAATCAATTTAGCAAGGCTAAAAGGATACAGACTATACGGTGAATAACGAATCAGCAACCAAAATCATGAAACCCTGTTAAATGCCGCCCAGAAATGAGCAGAATAATTTAGAAGACGGCAAAACAGAAACTGACAGATCGGAATGAAGAGGGCAAGAGAGGTCCAGTTTGTTTGTCAGCTGCAATTACCGATCAGACAGGCTGAAAGGAATATTTGCACATTTCGTCCTCAAGTCATGTAAACTGAATGCCACAAACGCTGTCAATTAGTGTCAGGACGAATGAGGCAGAAAGGTTATTCATCAAAACTCAACACACAGCGCAACATATTATGTCCTAGCCATTTTTTTTTTCACCAATGTGAATAATTTGAAAATAACAGGCACTTGTGCTGATGGTTCCTTAACTCGCTGGTTGTGAGTTTGAATCTTTACAACTTCCGATGGATTAAGCAGGGAAAAAAGGGAACTTTCCTTGTTTTGTGCCAACACGCATGTAAAAAAAATCTAGTATGCTGGTAAAGATCTGATCATGTGTGCGGTTCTTGGATTGCGGAAACACAAAAGTATCTCCATGAAAGCTATGGTTCAGACCTACTGGACTGTGTAGCTGGTCAATCAGGCTTGGTTGTTGAATGGATTGCTTGGGAAATGAAGCGTAGCGAATAAGGAATGTTCGTACACATTATGACACTCTTTTGCTGGATTGAAAACTGAATCTGTCGAATTGCATGTACGTACGCAGATAATATAGGTATATTGAACGTAATAATATTTGAACACCTGAAGTGTTTCTGAATGCAACTTAGATGAATCCCCCACCCCATCCACACAGCACACCTACCGATCAACATCCACCCCCAACAAAAAAACACCCACACCAAACACACACACATACACATCACACACACACACACTACAACACACACAGCACCACCATGCACACACACACACACACACACACACACACACACACACACACACACACACACACACACAGCGTACACTCACAAAATAAAAAAAGAAGAGACAGAGACAGGAACAGAGAATGTAAAAAGAGAGAGATACAGAAAAATACAAGCAGACAGAAAACAGAACTCGATCTCCCCCTCTCACTAACTCACTCCCTCTCCCGCACACAGTTTTCTCTCACCGCCACAAGTTAGCAGCCGAGCAAATCAGCTCGTGACACAGGGTGAAGTGGAAGCATTTGTCAAAGTTTATTGGAAGGAAAGGCAGACCATTTGTCTGCACCCCCCAGACTGAGACTCCAAGACCTCACTGTCCAGACATCGGTCACTTTCAGCCCTCACCTGTGACATGCTGGGCTATCTAAGTATCCCTCAAGGTATACCTCAAAATCCATCTATCTTTGCGTCATTCGTACTATTCTGACAAACCTCCGCAGGGAAACAACCAAAGCTAAATGATATATGTTCGCTATATTGAGTACACTAATCACACAAGATTACGACTGAAAAAAAAAGTTGTTGGTAGAATACTTGCTTTATAGAACGCTCAGACAGAAACTACTGTTTGTCATAATTACAAGCGAAAATGAGTTGCGGTCGCCGTTAAGCGCTTGACAAATCAGACCCAGCACATCCAAACTCGGCTTGGAGAGAACTAGTATTGTTTTTAAGTATTTCTGAAAAAGGCAGAGAATGGCCAAAGAAAGCAAAAAAAACCCAGACAAGATGATGAACAAGAAGAAAAGGAATAAGCAGAAAGCAAAAGAAATGATAGAAAAGAGGGAATCTTAGCACAGAACTTCCAGAAGTTGAAGACGTTATTCATACTGACAAGGCCCAAGTATCCTCACGGATGGAAGAGGAAGGGAGAGATAGAATATCAATCAAGAAATAAGACAGAGTAAAAATGAAATCGACTTTTGGGAATTCAAATCAGTTTGTGTGTTGTTCTTTCATTTTACTACAGCCTTACAGTTGGTCTGGACACTAGTCTTTCAGATAAGTCAGTACACTGATGTGCAGAGGAAGCAGCATTTTAAGCAATCATGATAATAAAGGATTGCTTGTGGCCAAACTTTGCTTAAAAAAGGAAAAAAAAAATTATGAGCTAACAGAAACATTGTCTCATACAAAGACTTCTTATCGAAACTCAGCTTTTTCGGAAAGAATGTATTCGAATTTACATTAGAAAAGAAATTTTTGTTGGGCATTCATTTCAGCTAACAAAACACACATAAGTATTATACAATTGCACAGGTACGATGTTAATACAGTAATATACATGTCAAAAAATGCATTGCTAATAATATGCAATACACTATAATGCTATGCAATGGAATGGAAGCAACAAAATACATCCAATGCAATACACAACAACAAATACAATACAACGCAACACAGTGACTAACATCAGTTTTCAACAATACAATAAAACACCAGTATAATACAGTATTTAATATACAGCGCACAACAGTACCATGAAATACCATACAAAACAACTGAAGACAGTTCCACAATCTAGCTTTTCCAGAGAATAAAGTGGAAGCTCATCTGTATTCATCCCAGGTCCTCAGTCCATTTCTCACCCTCGTCCATCTCTGCCCCTCTGGTCCTTATCTGCACAATGCAAGTGCACACACTCTCTCTCTTTCTTCCTCTGTGTATGGCTCTGTTCTGCTCTGTTCTGCTTCAGTTCTGTTCTGCTCTGCTCTGTTCTGTTCTGTTCTGGTTTCTGCTCTGCTCTGGTCAGCTCTGTCGCTCTGCTCGTTCTGTGTCTGCCACACGTGGCACGTCTTAACTTTCGTCTGCAAGCTTTCTCTGATCCGTCTGTGTGTGGCAGTGTGTGTGTGTGTGTGTGTGTGTGTGTGTGTGTGTGTGTGTGTGTGTGTGTGTGTGTGTGTGTGTGTGTGTGTGTCTGTGTGTGTGTGTTGTGTGTGTGTGTGTTGTGTGTGTTGTGTGTGCTGTGTGTGTGATAGAGACAGACAGACAAGACAAAGAGATGAAAGAGATACAGACATACGGGGCAGACAGAACAATGAAGAGGGAGAACAGACGTGAAATCTGAGTGAAGGGATAGGGATAAAGAGAGACAGGTAGACAGAACAAAGTACTGGAAACAAAGGAACAGAAATTACAGCAAATGATGCCTGAAAACAAAGATAAGCATAGGCAGACAATGAGACAGACAGGATGGACAGATGATGACAAGAGATGGATGGCTTGACAAAGGAATCAAGGTAGTCATTCTTTCTTAAATGGACTCAGAGTTCTTTTTTCTTTATCTGAAGACAATTTGTTTACTGAATGTGGGATTTGTTTCTTTATTTCTTGTTGCGTTTTATTTTTGTTTTGTTTTGTATTTGAATGGGGGTCTTAATGAATTAAAGCCAATAATACTGACAACGAACTATGAAAAATACAAATTGTTTAAGCAGTGTAACACGTTCCTTACCAAATCTTATGTTTAGCTGCCATTTTCCTACTTATATAGTTCAAACTGTTGACAGGGTCATCCACCATCCACTTTTATGCTAGTCACTCGAAAAGCTACAAATTCAACACAACACATCACCACACCAACCACACACACACACACCACACACACACACACACACACACACACACACAGAGTCCTTAGGCCTACCCAAGTTTATCTTTTTTCCTTTGTCTTCTTCTGTATGTGCAGTTCAATGACTTTCTCATGGTTAGATGTTTTTTCCTTGTATCATACATTCAACTTTACAAACAAATACACATATATTCACTCCTATCTCCTCCTTCTCTTGTCCAGTCTAAAATCACTTGTTAGTGATTAGACGTTAAAACAAAGACACACACACACACACACACACACACACACACACACACACACACACACACACACACACACACACACACACACACACACACACACACACACACACACGTCTAATATCACAATTTGGAAAAGACGTTAAAGAAATTGAACACACACACACACACACACACACACACACACACACACACACACACACACACACACACACACACAACACACACACATACACACCAACACACTAAAACAAAACAACACACATAAACACACACACACACACACACACACACACACATACACAATCACACACATCACAACACACATAACACACACCACCTTCCCACACCCACACCCACACCCACCCCCCCCCCCACACACACAGAGGAGCTATAGAGGACAATGACCACTAAGAACGAAATGTCCATCTGTGTCCACTCTGTCTCTGCTGTCCGGATCAGTCAGTGCTGTGTCTCTTTTCTTTTTTTTCTGTTATCTATCAAAGGGCAGTACTCTCTTTTCCTGTAAATCTTTTCAGACCGACACTTCATTTTCTTTTTTTGCTTTCACTTTTATTTTGTAGATTGGGTGCTGGTAGGAGATACTTCAGTCTGAGACTTTTATTGTACATCAGCTTTAGTCTATAATACAAAAGAATAATGGGAATACAGATTTGGTATATAACATAAGTAGGCGACGTAGGCATCCGTCCAGTCTCGAAAGACTAGGGAGTTTCGCTCTAGGCTTTAGAGCGCAAAGTCTGGGTAAGTGAGTATGGAAAGCAAGCTGTTTTCCATGCAGCTGCTCCCACATATAGTAATAAAAACATATTACTGTCAAGGTATTATAATTATCATTATAGCATTGATATAAAAACGGGACAATTACCTCAGCCTTACCTTATGTATTTATGCTGAGGTAATTGCAATTTACGCGGCACATAATCAACAATATTTGTTGTTTGTGTGTGTAGAGATGTGTGTGTTGATTGTAGTAGTAGTGTAGTAGAGTAGAGTAGGTAGTAGTAGTGTAGTAGTAGTAGTAGTAGTAGTAGTAGTGTAGATAGTAGTAGTAGTAGTAGTAGTAGTTAGTAGTTAGTAGTAGTAGTAGTATGTAGTTAGTAGAAGCACCCATCAGTCTCAAAAGACTATGGAGTTGCGCTCTAGTCTTTAGAGCGCAAAACCTGGGTAGGTAAGTATGGAGGGCAAACTGTTACCCATGCAGTAGAACCCCCCCCCCCCCCCTCTCCACGCCACTGGAATGGTCCATTGGAAAGGCAATGACCGATACGAATGGTTCCAGTACCGTCGCAGGAGCCGCCAAAACGTTGCCGTATACAGCCTCAAGCCGCTCTGGGACTCCAACTCCCCGATTTTTCCTCAGGGATGGTGTCTAAATACGACACCTGTGTGCATGCTGGTTTTTTTTTAATTTTGTCATCCGCTCCTACGGGCAAACGATGGCCTGCTCTTCTGAAAGGCGGAACGGGGTTTTAACGTGTGTGCAAGATGCTCTGCGTGCGTTCGAATGACTTTGACATTCAGTACGATTTTTTTGTCAAACTGGGAAGAAAGGGCGAGGCTGGGTACGAACCCAGAAACTCACGGTTTACATATTGGCAGGCAAACGTCTTAACCATCCTACCACCTTTCTTCCTTTGTGTGTGTGTGTATTATATATATGTTGCCGTATAATATATATAATATTTATATATATATTATATATTATATATATTATATATATATATATATATATATATACTTATACTATATACATATATACATATATATGTATACTATATTATATTTATATGTAATACACATATAATATATTTAAGTTTTTATATCGACGTAATGGAATAAGCACTCATGTGCTTTTTGACTTGCAGTCCCGTGTGTATGCAGTTTTAAATTTTCTCATCCGTTCCCATCGCCATACAATGGCTTTCTCTTCCGAAAAGCGGAAAGGCTTTTAACGTGTGTGCAAGATGTTTTGCGTGCGTTCGCACACGAGACTTCGGTTTATAGTCGCATCCGATGGATTTTTGGATGGAACGGAGTCGGCAATGATTTTCACTCCAGAGGAAAAATCCTCTTCAATGAGGTTCGAGCCGGGTTAGCAGATCACGAACGCATCACTCGAACCACAAGGCTATCCTCTTTCCTAAAATTAATACAGCGAGAGAGGACAGACAGACAGAGAGAGGATAACAAGAGAGGGAGAACAGAAACAGAGGAACAGAGAGATCGAGACAAAGAGGGAGACAGACAGACAGACAGACAGACAGACAGACAGACAGACAGACAGACAGACAGACAGACAGACAGACAGAATAAACAGACAGACTGGCTGACTGACAACTCCTTTTCCTCAGAACTCTTATCTATGAGGAGCAGTGCACTCTTCCCATTTGTTCTACTTCTGCTGACATTTCCTTTTAGCCCATTCTCTTTCGGCTTTTTCTTTTTTATATTTCTTCCACTTCTTTTTCTTTTCGTTTTTGAGTTGAGAGAGAGACAGAGACAGAGAGAGAGACAGAGACAGAGAGAGAGAGAGACAGAGAGAGAGAGAGATAGACAGACAGAGACAGACAGACAGACAGACAGACAGAGATTTAATTTGATTTGATTTGATTTTTTTTTATCGAGGATAATGGAGAGAGAGAGAGAGAGAGAGAGAGAGAGAGAGAGAGAGAGAGAGAGAGAGAGAGAGAAGAGAGAGAGAGAGAGACGAGAAGAGAGAGAGACGAGAAGAGAAGAGAGAGAGAGACGAGAAGAGAGAGAGAGAGAGAGAGAGAGAAGAGAGAGTTTTGGAAAGTGAAACCCAACTGAGGTGTTTCCGGTTCCGGTTTTTGAGGTTAGAGCTTTAGAGTAGACCGTAAAGCCCACTCCAGGTTTTCAACACAGAGGGTTTCCAGTGATCCTGAGAAGTCTTTGTACTTCTCCGCAGTATTAGAGCACCCATTAACGGCTCTCATACTGTCATTTCCCAACACACGCACTAAGACTTGCACTGACATGCATACTAACAATGTAACAACAAAGTCTAAACAAGCTCCTTACATTGAGAAGAGGGTGTTCGGCAGATGGTACCTGTTTTGTATATTGAAAGAATGATGATGACGATGAGAAAGAGTGACTATGTACAAATCAAACTGGTGTGCTTTCCCCTCCCCCCTAAAAAAATTACACAAGACAACATCTTCAACAAGAGTAGAAACAGTTAAAAACAAATTAGAAACAGTTCAGACTAAAGTTACACAGAAACTGAAATACTAATCTGTGACCTTTACAGTGTTGAAACCTTGTCATTTTTGTCAAAAGGGCAAAATACTTGTTAATTTTCCGAACTTAAGCCTGACAAGCTTGCTGAAGCGGAAGTAGTACTTTGGTACACTTGTTTTAATTGAAATAAAGGAAGATGGGTAGGTAATGGTTTGAGTTAGGGCTGAATAATCGTTTTCTTTTATAATTGTTACAGCAAACATAAACAAAACTAGTACAAACATAAAGAGTGTGGATATAATAATGATGGGTTCTCCTGAACGCTTTACTGTTTGGAGAAAGATATTTCTGAAATTGTTGTTGTCGCTTTTGAGTCGTCTTTGTGTTTCTGATCTTACTTTCTGTGGAATTTTCGTGTGTGTTTTATTTGATTTTTTCCTTTGTCTATCGAAAAGGGGGAGGGGTGGGAGATGCTCTAAATGGAAACAATGTTGTGTCCTGTTTGATACTATCTACTTTCTGACAGTTTATCTGAAAAAGATAGGTGTCTGCTGCAGGAAAGATGATTGACCATTGCGACTCTCTTGCCACGAAATGCCTCACTTTACACCTGACTCATTTTTCCGTTACTTGCCATTTTAGGCAGGTGGGGGTGGAGGTTGTCAGTTTTAAGATTTTGTTTTATTATAAAATATATTTCTCTACCTTGTACTGAAATGTCAAGGCGTTGTTGTGTTTCCTTTTGCTATTAAAAAGCAAATTTTAAAAACATCCAAGCCCTCATTCTAACCACCTATTACTATACAAAAATTGTTCATTTCTCAGTTTGCCACTTTCTGCAGTCTACCATATGAATTTGAATAACTGGTCATAAATTAGTAGTATTAGGCATCGTCAGTCTCGGAGATATGGAGTTGCGCTCTAGTCTTTAGAGCGCAAAGCTGGTAGGTAAGTATGGAGGGCAAGCTGTTACCCATGCAGCAGACCCCCTCTCATGCCACTGGAAAGATTATTGGAAAGGCATGACGATACGAATGTTCAGTACGTCGCAGAGCACCAGACGTTGCAGATAGTACAGCCCGAGCGCCTGGACTCAACCCCGATTTTCATCAGGGATGGTGTCTAACACGACACTATGTGCATGTGGTTTTAAATAATAATTTTGTCATCGTCCTACGGCAACGATGGCTACTCTTCGAAAGGCGGAAGGGTTTTTACGTGTACGCAAGATGTTCTGCGTGCATTGCTACGGCCTCGGTTTATAGTTCATCGAATGACTTGACATTCAGTTCGATTTTTTCGTCAACTAGAAGAAAGGCGAAGCTGGGTACGAATCCAGAACTCCGGTTTACATTTGGCATGCGAAGTCTTAACCATCTGCCACCGTCTTCCTTCATTTACAATCTGTTTACTGCATTTATAGCTTATTTATTGCAACTAAGAACATGCTAGTAATTAAAATAATCTCTGTGCAATGCAATCATATGTGGTGGAGCGTCACGTTTTTTTTGACATATTCAATCATGTATGCTGGTGGTGAAGGTAATGCGACATGAGGTAGGAAGAATACCATCCTGTGCAAACAAAGGTGTGTTTCGTAGTGCAGAAAACAACAACACCATACAAAACGATACAGTTCCAAATCAAACATTTCAAGAATGAAAAATGATAGAGAATGAAAGTTCTGAACTCTTGGGGACAGACTGCTAATTCCCATCATTACCAATGTGCATGCGCTGGATTCAGGTTTGGCTACACGTATGACTAAAAATAGGTTTTACCCTGTATAGTGCATCAACATTTGTTCTATAAAACTTTTCCAAGTTTATTCAGGCGGTCACTGTACATGGAGATCTTTTGCAATATCATTTGATGTTGTTGTTTTCTAAAACAAACGCCACCCTTAAATAGTAAATTATTCAGACTCAAGGGCCGTAAATCAGTCTCGTTTAATTAAGGTAAGACTGATATAATTTGGTGGGGGGGGGGGGGGGCGTCCATACTAAAGGACTGTTTAATCACTGACCTACGATTAGTGCCAAGGCTTACATTTTAAGTGCATAAAACTAATACAATGTTCGGTTCTAGTTTAAAGGATTTTTCAATCACTGATGTCAATAAAGCGCCAAGGTTGACATTTTAAGGGTGTTATGCCTTCAGGGATAATCAAAGTGTTTTTGAGTGACCTGACTGTTCCATGTTACATAGATATTGTCTTCATCTTTACAAGCACTATGATAGCAGCGTATATCCTCCATTAATGGCGAGAAAAACCCTCTGAAGCATGGTTGGTTATAAGGCGAGGTGTTGGATAGCAGACATACATGCAAATCTTTTATCTAGTCTGCACTCTCACAGTGATTCCCAACTTTGATAATTTAGACTGAGTGCATATAATATTTGGGTGACCTGCAGGGTACTTAAGCTAAGAAACACTCCACAAGAACAAGAAGAAGAAAAGAAGAACAACAACAACAGCAGAAGACAGCAACAACGACAATGATATATATCATTATGATTCATTCATCTCATCTTTTGGCAATTCAAACCCGTTTAGATACGCCAATAAAAAATAAGACAGACTCTATGGAAAATAAAAATACCATCTGAACAGTCAGAAGATATTTGAATGAATAACAAAAGATAGAAAAAAGAGAGAAAAATAGATTAAAACACCATTGAATAAACGAATGGTCGATGGAGTAAAATGACTGAACGACTTACCGAATAAACTAAAGCCTGGTTACCTTAATGATTGAATGATACCAAATAAAATAATTAACAGAGCAACGTAAACAAAATAAATAAAGGCCATGTAGAAGCATCAAGACAATGAGTTGATCAAAGAACAAATAAATGAAAATGAAATAAATAACCTAAATAAAACGAATAAATAATTCAACTGAAACCCAGCAGACCACTAAACCCGAATCTCACAGGTGTTTAAGCTTGAGGAGACTGTAAAACCATATCTTCCGCTCTGGTGCCCCTTGGCTGATACATCTTCCCCTGCTCGATTGGGCAGGGGCGATGGTGTCAGGGCTGATTGCCCCCTGTGTCCATTGCCTGTCACGTTCCCGCCACAGCTGACCGCCCCTCAATGGCAGGGATGCACAGCTGAGATAGCATGCCATCCTGCACGTGGTCACTGTCGGTCAGTCTTGTGCATAATATGATGGTGTGAAGATCTCTGTCTGTGGGAAGAGAGGCTTCTTTTGTGTTCTTATAGTAGCCAGAGTCTTTTTTGTGTTATTACAGTAACCAGAGTCTTTCTTTGTGTTCGTATAGTAACCTTTGTGTTCGTATACTAACATTCTCAGACTGAATGTGAAATATATCCTGAAATTATATCAAATTTGTAAACTTGGAGTTGCACAAGAAGAAAAATATCGAAAAAGTAAGAAAACCGTTTTACAGAACATCTGCGCACACGTTAAACCTGTTCCACTTTTCGTAAGAGTAGGCTATCGTGTGCCGGTGTTAACAGATAACATTTATAAAACTGCATACAAATGGGACTGGATGTAAAAAAGCACAAGAGTGCTTATTCCATTATCCTCGATATAAAAGAATAAATTAAAAAAATAGAGCCAGTCTCTATAAAAGTGTTGGATAGCAGACTTGATGTGTCATGCTATACAGGCTAGTGACCATAACTGGGTCAAATGTCCATTTTTTAAACAGAAAATAAAATGCCCAGTTTTATTAAATCAAAACAGCTAGTAACATAGTTCATTTTTTACAGTGAGTTGTTGAAATACTCAAAATACTTACATACATCATTGTTTTAAAGCGGATCCAAACAGTGTATTCATTCATAGTAGAAAGTGTCTGATTTTTTAATATATAAGGCCTCAGTGTCTAGTGTTTTTTTTTTTTTTTTTTAGTAAGTATGTATCCTTAGAACACTTGTGTTTGAACTGTACTGTTTTAGATGCTGTAGTATTCATATGGGTGAATGGTTGAGTAACAAAATGGCTAAAGGAAAATGCAACCGTTAACAATAGAGTGAAATGAGGGAGGACAGGACGTAAGTAAGGAAAGAATGGCAGAAGAAAGAAAAAAACGAGAAAAAAAGTAAACAGTAAAACAGAAAGGACGAAAAAAAGAAAGAAAGATTGCAAAAAAAGAAGAAAGATATATAGAAAAGAAAATAAAAAAGAAGAAAAAGAAAGAAAGAAAGAAAGATAGAAAGAAAGAGAGATCGAAATAAAGAAAGAAAGAAATAAAGAAAGAAGAAGAAAGTAATGATAGAATAAAAAACAAAACAAAGAAAAACAAAACAAAAACAAACAATCAAACAAGGAAATATAAAAAAAGAAAATGAAAAAAACGGGGGGACAATCAAAGGAAAGAATATAAAACAAAAAGTAAATATCAAAATCATAATTCAAATAACATCAAAACGGTAAAAACACAGCTCAGATGCAGCATTGTCCGAACAATCGCTTTTCCCAGATGCCGAAATGAGAGG
>CM060321.1:63930537-63943037 GCA_030674155.1 Stramonita haemastoma
ATTGCAAAGCTTTTTTTACAGAAACACTCTTATTTTTGGCATTGTTTTGATAGTACATTACACGTATGTTTAACTGCATGGTATGAGGTACCTCATACACATTCTCTTGAATTTGGCTATCTTAATTTGTGTATGTGGTGTGTGGCGTTGTCCTCTCTTGGCATACAATTTTTTTTTAATGTTACCATTTGAAACAATGTTTGTCACATGTAATCGTTCCTAGAGATAGCAATCTTAACTCATATAATTATGTGAGTCACTTCGTCGTTTTGCTGCATACACCATTTTCTTTTGTTTTGCATTTGTAAAATGTTTTCTCATTGTATTATGATACCAACAGTCAGTATTGTGTGGTCATCACAAGTACAAAGACCGCTTACCTACTCATGTATCTTACAAATGATTATGCTATATTAATAATAATAATAATAATAAATGGAATTTATATAGCGCATATATTTGAAAGACAAATCAAGCGCTTAGTTAGCCTTAGTGCTCCTGCATTTAACTCTGCTGCTTTTACTTGAGCAACAATATATGTTAACATTCTGAAAATAATAGGGGGGAGTAATACATGTGTATGGAAGTAAGTTTTGGTGAAATCTTTAGCTATTTTTTGAGTATTTAACATTTTTTGCTTGTGTTGTATGATAAATGTGCAATATCAAACTATTCAGACCTGTAAGAAGACAGCGATGCATTTTGCGTGTGTGTATGTTTATCATAATTATCATTTTCACTACCTCACGTTTCTACAAAATTTTCAGTGTGTTTCCAAATTCTCAGATACTCCATCTGCAATGTATTTTTTTGTTCCTCGGTTAGAGCTCCGAGGTTTATTAAAGGTGAGAGATTTTGCAGATGAGAATCGTTTCTACCCACCATTACGGTAGCGCTATACTTACATAGGAGATTATGTCTAAACATGACATTGGTGTGAATAAACCTTTTCAAAATGTCATCTGTTCCCTCTAGCACAAAATGGCCTCCTCTTCTAAAAGACTCTCAGCCCTCCCCCACAAAGAAATATACTCAATACAAGCTTAACCCCAAGTCGCGTTTCTTCCCTAAAAGTATTCTTCGCACTGCGCTGCATAGACTCCAGTATGCAGTATCATGTTGAGGACAAAATGTGTTAAATAATACTATTTCCATATCTTATTGAGTATTGTTTATGTCACGAATGTTTGACTTGAGAACTCTGTAAATGTCACAAGATCCTGAAAAAACTATGCATTGAGAGAATAAGTAAACATTATCATTGACAAGTTAACATAATGCAAAAATGAAAAAGGACCTAGTAAAGACATATTTCCAAAGCTAGTGTTCAAAGTAAGAATCCATTTACTGATTTGTTCCCTAAGTAGAAAATCAAATTTTCAATGTTGCACATAATTTTGCCCACTTGATTTAGCTTTTCCATCTGGTTTCTTTTCACATTTTAATATACCACATTTCTGTTTACCTTTCAACAATACGCGAGAAAAAAATGCATGCATGACTGATGCAAACTTGTGCACATGTTCAAAGAGAGAGAGAGAGAGAGAGAGAGAGAGAGAGAGAGAGAGAGAGAGAGAGAGAGAGAGAGAGAGAGAGAGAGAGAGAGAGAGAGAGAGAGAGAGAGAGAGAGAGAGAGAGAGAGAGACAGACAGACAGACAGACAGACAGACAGACAGACAGACAGACAGACAGACAGGACGGACAGACAGACGGACGGACGGACGGACGGACGGACGGACGGACGGACGGACGGACGGACAGACAGACAGACAGACAGATAGACAGACACTCAGACAGACAGACAGACAGACAGACAGAGAACCATAGTAGCATCATGACAGAATGAAGGATATAACAAATTCAGTTATGCTAGGGTTTGATTCTGTTTATCTCAAACTGACTGCATGTGTTGTGTGTTCTTTAACTTCTTAACTCTGCAACTTCTGTTCGTCAAACTTCTCAAACTGTTCAGTTACGCATTTGAAAATCTAACTTAATACTCTAAACTGTATCTAGGAAGAAACGTCTGTAGCCCTTTAGTTCATCTTATTACTCAAACTGGATTCAACCACATTCTCTATGCTAGAATCTCATAAGAGATACAACTATACTGAACAGCTTAGTTCTTCTGGGCCCTTGTATGTGTCATGGAAGCTTAGTCTTTGGCATGCACCATGAGTACTGCATTTCGTAGAGAGGCAAAGATTTGTGTAAACTAATGCTGACACCTTTGCGTACTGGGACTTATGTAAGCTGTACTGTGGAAGTGTGTGTGGTGTCGTAAAATGGACACTTGGCCCTTACTGTATTAAGACATTCAACTGCGCAAACTAGTTCGCAAAGTAACTTAAAATTAATCTTAAACTGCCGAGCACATCGTTTTCTCTCAACATACATGGGAAAAGATAAAAAAATAAGATGAGGTTAATAAAATTTTAAAAACTCAGTCAAGACTGCAAACATGAAACCAGCACTTCCTATATCTCCCGGTGTGTATGCGTGTAATCCCTGCTTAAGTGTTGTGACCTTTAAAGAAAAGATATGTTTTTGAAATATACTGCTTGCACTTATGCACACCATTGTTACTTTGTCGGTTTTGTATACATATCTTTTTTCAATCTACAAGTCTTCAAAGATATTCTTATAAACATAGAGCAGCCAAAGCTAACTTTTTGCTTTTGTTAGCAAAGTAATGGACGCTTTACGTACACTTTCTCAGTGATTTGTGAAGCAAACCCAATCAATACTGTGCCTTGTAATGAGCTTCTGTTCTCTTGGGTCAGACTTTTTTTGTTGTTTTTTTTATAGATTTTTCCAAAGCCTTTCTCTCATTCAGTCATTTATACACCGAATGTCTATCTCTCTTCTTTTGGATAACATGAACGATATAGAAAATCAGTAACAACTCTAGAATCAAATCTAAAAAGCCCCAACAGATGTATCCAAGCAATACACTAAAACAACCTGAACATTATACACTATCCATTCCCCAAGCACATTTTTATCACATTACATGGTTTCTAATCCGGAGTATTGTGTGTGGGACACAAAGAGGTTTAGAGGAATGTGTCCACTGGGATGTTCCTGTCACGTTGGTTTAACTGGACATCTGTGTCAGTGGTACCAGACTCCTGAGAGAATTTACGGACAACACCACAAAAAGGTTAGCTCTTAAAGCTATTAAAAACAGTGCTAGACCTGCACATGTCGCCAAAGCCATATATCTGAAATCAAACGGGTTTTGATCGAAAATACTAAAAAGCCAAAAAAATCTACAACTTAGTTGTGTGTATAAACTATACTGATGCACATTTTCTGTATACGTATTTTATGTCTATACTAACTATACAATACGATGTTTTAAACTTTTCCATAGTTACATAAACATATGGATACAAGCGTGAACAAAGAGAGAGAGAGAGAGAGAGAGAGGAGAGAGAGGAGAGAGAGAGAGAGAGAGAGAGAGAGAGAGAGAGAGAGAGAGAGAGAGAGAGAGAGAGAGAGAGAGAGAGAGAGAGAGAGAAGACAGACAGACAGAGACAGAAGACAGACAGACAGACAGACAGACAGACAGACAGACAGACAGACAGACAGAGACAGACAGACAGACAGACAGACAGACAGACAGACAGACACAGACAGAAGACAGACAGACAGACAGACAGACAGACAGACAGACAGACAGACGAGGACAGAGACAGCAGACAGATGACGAGAAGACAGACAGCAGACAGAGAGACACAGAGAGACAAGAGAGAGAACCAAAGGAGAACAGACCAACAAAATTAACGTGTTTGTGCTTTGTGACATCTTTCTTGAATATGAATTTTGTCTTAACGAAAAACAACCCCCCCCCCCCCCTCTCTTCCCTAAACAGCTGGATTGGGATTACGACATTTATCAATAAATATATAACACCATTATTTACACAATGCTTTCTAAGTCTTATTAAAACCATATCCAAATACCCATTTTTGGTCTCTCAACTGACACTATTCAATTATAACATGTACCGATCTTCGCTTCACTCTCCATCCAAAATGCAGACAAACAAACACAAACGAATAAAGAAACAAGCAACGGCAGAAGAACCACATTTTTACCTAAGCTCACTGTTTTCTAACTAAAGTATCAAATTAGTGGGAAGTTTGTGTGGAAAAACTCCGACCTACAGGGAGGCCATGTGTGTCATGACTGTTTGATCCTGCTTCCATCACCACTTCGATTTCCTCGGGGTGGATGAGAATTTCTATCACTTTGCCCATCTGTTCAGCTCAGAAGGCCCTTTTTTCTTCTTTTTTCTTGTCTTTTTTCATGTTGTGAGTTTTTGGTGATCAAATATCCTAGAGCCGATAAGTTGCTTTGTGTCTAAGGGTATATTTTCTAATGACTGGCTTTGTTCATTTAGCTGGTTGGTTGGCCAGTTGTCTACATCTTGGCTAGGTTGCCTTTTTGTCTGTGTCCTTGTTACATAAAAAGGAACAAATTGACTTCAATATAAACGATGATGCTCCAGTTCCTTAAGGTCTTTCTCACCTACCTGAGAAAGTATTCCAAACAAGATTAACTTGAAACCAATTTTTCGTTTCCAAACCACGTAGCGTCTGTAAGATGCGTATCTTGCCACGTATAATGTTTCTTCAAGAAAATGAAATACTGAGGAATGTAATTTCCTGGGTAGTACTTTTCAGCCATGTTTGTTAAACTTACTGCTTGTGGCAACGGCTTTAGACCATAGAGGCCCTCCAAGTCAGATTACGACTATCTTAAAAGGACGGATGCATACGCACAGTTTCCTTCACCTTGCGGCTAGTGTGGAAGCCAATCTGTATCTTTTTCTTTTTTACTTGAATAAGCCAACACCCGCTTGGACACTACCTCGTTTCCTATCCCCAACTTGTCTTTGGTCATTGAACATTGCATCATTCGGAGACAAAGTATCCTGTTTACAGAGCGGTATTGGCAGAGACAGAACCAGTCTGCTGGGAACTCGTATATGTCCTGACCGTTTACATTTTGGCGTGCATCAGCAGGTTAGTTCCCTTAGAGAAAAGATGGATCTTCTGAAACTCTTGCTGACAGACCCCTGTCTTGAGACCTTAGCAGCAGGGACAGAGCTGCGGAGGTGTCTACCTCTTTAGGTCCATTTCTTTGAAGGAAGTAGTGATAGGATTAGGGTTCTGTTATAAAGAAAAGACTTTCTGTGTGTGTTTTGTGCCGGTTTCGCTTCTTCTCTTCGGGGATGTAGCACAGGTGTGGGTGGGCGTAGGGTGGGGGCTGGGGTGCGGGGAGGGGGCGGCTTTTGATTTAAATAGCATCACCACATGAAAAATCAATACTAGAAGCTTTTCTTTTTCTGCGTTCATCCTTGTGTTTTTTCGTTTTCCTGATATGTTTGTCCCCTTTGTCTTGTTTATTTTCTGCCTTTTCAATATTCTCTCTTGCTTTTCTTCAAGAAATAACAACATGGCTTCTTTTAGCACGTCATATGGCGTTTATGTTAGTGCCGTTGTGTTCTGACAAGCAACTGATGACATTGGAAACCAGCGGTGGCACACAATGTGTTCTTCAGTGTTTGTCTTCTCTCTGTCCTCACATGCCTAAGGTCAGTCTCCCTAAGAACTAGAACAAAAAGCACATGTCCTTTAAAGTATTTTTTCAAGGCTACAAGCGTTGGACATTTTCGGGAACTGATGATTTAGATTTAAATTAGGGTGACTGGTCATATAAGCTGGGTTTTTTTTTGTTTGTCTTGCCCTGGTTTTTATGTCTTTTTTTAAAGTAAAAGGGGTAGGCAGGCCTGGTTATGGGCTTTGTGGGCGGTGGGTGATAAATAAAATAAAATGAATGACGTGTGTGTGTCACCTTCTGTCCTTTCTTGTGTTGATGAATTACTATTTGAGTTTTAGAGTTAGCTGTAGTGTTATGCTTGTATTCACCTCATTGCGTTGTGCTTGTGTGTGCCTCATTGTGATTGTGTGTACTTCAGTGCGTTTGTGTGTACCTTTTTGTATTGTATATACCTTCATTGTGTTTGTATGTACCTCACTATTTTTGTGTGTATCTCAATGTGTTTGTATGTACTTCAATGTGTTTGTATGAGCCTCCGTTTGCTTGTAGTACCTCATTATGCTTTGATGTACCTTATTGTGCTTGTATGTGCATCGTTTCGTTGTATGCACCTCCCTCTGTTTTACTGTCCTTTTTCATACTGTGTTCTTTTGCCTGAAACATGTTTGCTTTAAAATCAATGAAAGTTGACAGAAAAAAAATGTGCATTAAATTTAACTGTTTCTGAGAAAAGAAGTAATAGCAGCTTTTGCTTATTATTTAAAAATGTATACAAATCAAGAAAAATAATCAATTTCAAAAGGAACAGACAACAAAACAAACCAAATGAAAACTCCGCCGAAGCCCTACGTGTCAAAAGAGCCCTCTTTATTTCCCGGAAGATAAAACAAAACAGGGTCACAGTTTGAGCATTTTGTAAGGCAGGAACATATTTCAACATTTTTTTGAAGTTTGTCTGTTTCTGTTTTATTTCGTTTTCCTATCATTTCCTTCTCGTTATTTTTGTCTACCTTTTTCTATATGTTTTTCATTTCATTGCAATCAGCTCTTTTCTGATTATTTTATACTTTATGCTATTTTAGTTGATTTTATTTATCGTGTTTTTTTTTCGGAGATTGCGATTTGCTGTATTCATTAGTTGTTTTATTTTATATCTTTTTAACATTTCTTTCATATACTGCTATCTTTTTTTCTTTTATTTTGGACCTTTACCTTAATCTAATTTGATTTGGTCTTGACTGTGCTCTGCTTTTATTTCTTATATGTTTGTTTCAAAACAAAAAGGTCACATATTTTGATTTGCATTCATGCCGAGAAATACCAAGAGGCTTGAATAGGAAGTTTGTTTTGTAGTGTTGTTTATCTCTTCCCTTTTTTCGAGTTTATTACCCTCCCTCCACCCCCCCCCCACCACCCACCCCCGCGCGCACGTGTGTGTGTGTGTGTGTGTGTGTGTGTGTGTGTGTGTGTGTGTGTGTGTGTGTGTGTGTGTGTGTGTGTGTGTGTGTGTACTCTCCTTTGTAAAGAGAATTGTAATAAAAAGAACAAGCTGTGACACTAGGAGCTGCCAAACTACTATTCAGTGTAACTGATTCTGCACGATGGCAAGTTTTAAACTGTTTGCTCGTTGCTGCTCTCAATATCAGTGCGTATGTAATAGATATTTCCTTTTGAATCAGCATGTATGTAAACTAAAGGGACAAAAGATAAATGGCATAGATGGGAGAGGCTCAGACAAAGTCGAAAAAAGAAAGGGCAGACATTAAATAAAATAAAAAAGATAACAGCTGCAAAGATGAGACAGAACAAAGAAAATAAAATGAAATAACATTTTTTTAAAGGCCACTAAAGGTACTTTAAAACAAACCAACAAAAAAATGGCTCGAAATGTAATTGCCATCTTTTCTTCGTCAAAACACTCAAACAGTAACTATTGATGTCGTCATATGATCCAGCCACACTGCGCTGCCGTTAAGCGCCTGACAAGTCAGACCTAGAGTATCTATCTTCAGATTGAAGGAGAATTATGTTTAAGTCTTTCTGGAAAAAAATAAGCTGAAAAATGGACCAGTAAGTCATAAAATAAGAGGTGACATGCAAAGAAAAAAAAAGAACAAGACAGAAACAAGAGAGGGATAGAAAAGAGGTAAATCCTGGCACATAGCTGCTAGAAGGTGGGAGTGCTATTATTATTATTATTATTATTAATTATTTTATTATATTATTATTATTATTATTATTATATATATATATCGAGGATAATGGAATAAGTACGCTTGAGCTTTTTTACATCCAGTCCCGTGTGTATGCAGTTTTGTAAATGCCATCTGTTCCACCGGCACACGATGGCCTACTCTTACGAAAGCGGAACAGGATTTAAACGTGTGCGCAAGATGTTTGCAAGCGTTCGCACACGGGGCTCGTTTAAAGTCTCATCCGAAGGACTTACACTTACACTGACAGGCCCCCTGTACACTATGGGGTATTGGAGCCGTCCTTGCTGTTTTCTTCCTATCACAGACAATCTACAAGGATGTTTCCATGAATATGGATTGGTTTTGAGGGGAGGCAGAATAGTATCGTATGGTATGGCAGATATGTGAGTACTTGGCCATCGTCTCATGGTATGCAGGTTGTCTGGCTACGGTTAGGGAAATGCTTTGAGATGGCAATCATAATTCTATCATCCGTCAGTTACCTTAAGTACCGACTTGTGTGTGTGTGTGTGGGGGGGGGGGGGGGGGGGGGGGGGCTGGGGGGGCTTGTGTGTGTTTGTGTGTGTTTGTGTTTAGTTGTGTGTGTGCGTGTGTGTGTGTGTGTTGTTAGTTGTGTGTGTGTGTGTGTGTGTGTGTGTGTGTGTGTGTGTGTGTGTGTGTGTGTGTGTGTGTGTGTGTGTGTGTGTGTGTTGTGTGTGTGTGTGTGTGTGTGTGTGTGTGTGGTGTGTGTGTGTGTGTGTGTGTAAGTGTGTGTGTGTGTGCGTGCGTATGTTACTTATGCACACAGACGTGCAAAATAGGCTTGCCTGAAACTGGACCGTGGAAAGCATTGCTTTACCAAATAGAGTTATCTGTTTTGCAACTCTCTATCTTGTAAAATTTAGACAAATTCAGCCCTAAACTGGTTTACCTATATGGCTTAAAGGGGACTTACACTAACCATGTCTGTGCTGCATGCATACTTTCTTTTTTACTTAGAGGCCAATATCTATGGAAATGACAGCAACAGATTTCTGTGTCAGGCACAATTCTGGAATAGTTCTCTGGCATCTGTGTGTCTGCCCTCAATGTTTTGCGTTGTACGGGTAAGTGTGTGTGTGCATGTGTTGTGTGTGTGTGTGTGTGTGTGTGTGTGTGTGTGTGTGTGTGTGTGTGTGTGTGTCTGTGTCTGTGTGTGTATGTGTGTGTTTGTATGTGTGTGTGTGTGTGTGTGTGTGTGTGTGTGTGTGTGTGTGTGTCTGTCTGTCTGTCTGTCTGTCTGTCTGTCTGTCTGTCTGTCTGTCTGTCTGTCTGTCTGTTGTTTTCGTGCTTCCACACTCACATGCATGTGCATATCCACATTTACTTCAAACTCACGGACAGAAGAACCTACGATTGCTTCATCTTTGATACTTATGCACAAACATACGAAAAAAGGAGCATCTGTGTGCATAGTCATTTTTACTTTAAATTTTTAACCGTACAGAGCATGGCTCAACGTGCCAGCTTTGCTGTCTTGCAACTTTCAATCTTGTTAATGACAAAAAAAGGTCAGACTGTAATTGGTTTACTGGCATGACTTAGAAACTATCTTGCACTCACCATGTCTGCACGTGAAACCTTTCTTTTTTTACCTACTGCCCCAATATACATGGAAATCAATAACAGCCACAGCTTTCTGTGTTAGCCTCAGATTGTGTGTTTGATAAAGTGCACAAACATATGTCTCAGTGTGTGTGTGCGTGTGTGTGTGTGTGTGTGTGTGTGTGTGTGTGTGTGTGTGTGTGTGTGTGTGTGTGTGTGTGTGTGTGTGTGTGTGTGTGTAGGGTGTGTGTGCGGTGTGGGTGTGCGTGTGTGTGCACGCGCGCACGTGCGCGCGCACGCGTGTGTTTGTGTGTGTGTGTCTGTCTGTTCGTGCCTTTGTGTCTGTCTGTCTGTGCCTGCATGTCTGTGTGTGTGAATGAATTTTATTTATTTTCTTTTTCTTAAAGAACTGAAAGTAACAATAATACTTTTCCCGACTTTTGCTTTCCTTCATGATCACAGAATTACGAAAATCTAGAATCGTTTAACATAGAACCACAGATTCTATACATTTCTGTGTTTGTTAGCTGTGCATGAAGTCTAGCGCTGCTCTACTACATTCATAGGAAAAAATGTCCTGTAAACAGAGGAAAAATACAGAATTGAACTGAACGGTGTCAAACAGTTAACACTGTACTTGTTTAACTGATAGGACAACTCCAAGACACACATCGCAACCGAAATCTCCACGCCTGTACGTGGAACTTGTTCGATTTCTATGGAAATGGGCAATGGAATCTGTAGCTCTGTGTGAAAAAGGGCTGAGTGTCTGGAACAGTTTGCTTACGTATCACTCTGTCTCCGACTGTATTTCTGTCACAGATTTTTTTTCTTAGACATATAGGTAGTGTGTGTGTGTGTATGTGTGTGTGTGTGTGTGTGTGTGTGTGTGTGTGTTGTGTGTGGTGTGTGGTGTGTGTGTGTGTGTGTGTGGTGTTGTGTGTGTGTGTGACTGTGTGCGTGTGTGGGTCTGAGAGAGACAGAGACAGAGAGAGACAGAGACAGAGAGACAGAGAGAGACAGAAAAAGAGAGCAGAGACAGAGAGACAGAGAGAGACAGACAGACACACAGAGAGACACATAGAGACACAGAGAGACACAGACAGACGACAGACAGACAGACAGACAGACAGACAGACAGACAGAACAGAGACAGAGAGACAGAGAGAGACAGAGAGAGACAGAGAGAGAGACAGAGAGATAGAGAGAGAGTTTTCAAACCCTGACAACCGAGCTTAAATTGATCCTCTACCCTGTTACATTTGAGCCCAGACTAGCTGAACAGGCTTAGCTTTTATTTGCAACTCACTTTTCCAATTTGGCATGTTCTTTTACATGAATGAACAGAAAGCAGATGATGCTTGGTCGTTGCCCGTCTCCAGCTTTTTACCCTCGGGGTTTACCTTCTCAATATTTACTCTGGCTGACTCATAACACCTGTGAGTTAGTTTCGAATCACCTAGTATATAGGAGCTGTACTTCTAACTTCAGAAGATGTGATTTTTTCCTTCAAAGGACAGCACAGGCTTTTGCTCAGATATATTGAAGACAATGTCAACAACAACAACAAAAACAACAAATTAGCCTAAAATCATCTTGATGTAGGATTTGACGCTAAACTTAGCAAAATCAGACACACATCTTTTGAGATACGACCGTAAAGATAAGATTTGTCACTGTTCTTCAGTGTATTTCTGTGACATAGAGAGAAAGTACGCCCTGAGTATCTATGGATCTGTGTGGAAGCCATTTTGACACTGGTCCGCTTTTTTCTCTTTCCTTGCTAGTTGTTTTTAGTCTGGAAAGCTTACTATCGTCTCTGTCCGTCTTTTCTTCACTTCAAGTCTTTGCCTTTTATTGTCATTTCAAATGTTCATTCTTGCCTTTTTGTTTTCTTTTCATTTTGCTCAAGGATGCGTTAAGCATTCTTGCGACTGTTGTTGTTTTGCTGTTTATTGATTATTTTCTTGGTGCGTGCTTGCGTGCGTGGTGCGTGGTTGTGTAGTGGTGTGCGTGGTGTGTGTGTTTAGTTGTCGTGCGTGTGTGTGTGTGTGTGTTGTGTGTGTGTGATGTGTGTGAATGTGTGGTGTGGGGTGTGTGTGTTGGTGTGTGGTGTTTGTGAGTGTTGGTGTGTGCTTGGTGAGTGCATGCGTGAGTGCATGCGTGTGTGTTTTGTGTGTGTATCTATTTATCGTCTTCCGTTGTGTGTGTGTCTGTCTTTGTGCGCGTTCGTACGTGCATGCTTGCGCGCGTAGGCGTGTGTGGTACGTGTTCTATGTGTGTGTGTGTGTGTGTGGTTTTGGTTAAAATCACACATTTACATATGCAACGATATGCAAATCAGGCCTACTTAAACCTGAATCAAGGCTACCACTTTTTTACGTGTTGGCTTTGCTGTCTTGCAGTTTGCTATCAAGGTGACGAGGAAACAGTGAAGAGTGCAGTAATTGGTTAACCAGTACAGTGTCTGCACGTCTGATAGGAAACCTGCACTACCCTAGCTGCACCTCAAACCTTCTTCCATTTCTATGGAAATCTTTACCTCAGTTTGCTTGGTGATGCAAATGTCTAGGGAAGAGTTGGGATAGTTCAGTTGTGCTGTTGTCTTCTTGCGCTGCGTTTCTGAGTCTGGTTTCTGTTTCTGTTTATCTGCTTTCCTAGTGATGTGTTAGTGTTAGTGTTAGTGTTAGTGTGTGTTGTGTGTGGTGTGTGTGTGTTGTGTGTGTGTGTGTGTGTGTGTGTGTGTGTGTGTGTTATGAGTAAGATGTATGTGTTGTTATGGTGTGTGATGCGTTTGAATAGTATTGTTCTCAGACACTGACTGGCGTTCGTGTGCGCAGTGTTCAGATGTGTGTGTGTGAGTAGTATGTGCTTTGATGTATAGTATGTTGTATGTTGTTGTATGTTGTTGTAAAATGTATGTATGTTGTATGTAGTAACATGATGTTTTATGTTATTATGTTTGACAAAATGGTATTACGTATGTAGTAGACGTAGAGGTAGTATGTAGATGATGATGTAGTATGTAGATGTAGATGAGAGAGAGAGTTTGAGACAAATTGAATTTATAAAGGTGAAGGTTACATGAGCATGTTGTTTTGAGTGGGGATGTAGGAGGGAGATTAAGAGAGAGAGAGAGAGAAGAGAGGA
>CM060321.1:63950537-63955537 GCA_030674155.1 Stramonita haemastoma
ACAGGATAGAGTTGACATGACCCGTGCTTTCTCTGTCGAGATATTCCATATTGATCAGTATTGAGCAATGTAAAAATAATATATGTGGGAAGATGCATGTTAGCAAAAGTTGTATGCATCTCAATACGCATGTTTGATTGACAGTTTCTGGATATATGGGGGCTGTTTTGATACATCATTTCCATAAAACACGATATTGGGAAATGTAAAAGTGTAGTTAAGAGACTGGACGTGTGTGTGTGTGTGTGTGTGTGTGTGTGTGTGTGTGTGTGTGTGTGTGTGTGTGTGTGTGTTGTGTGTTTTGTGTGTGTTGTGTGTGTGTGTGTGTGTGTGTGTGTGTGTGTGTGTGTGTGTGTGTGTGCACGCGAACGTGCGTGTGGTGCGCGCGTGCGTGTGTGTGTATGATTTCTGACATTTGATATTTAAAAGTTTATCCAGTCACTCTTTGGTATTTGACACTTTCGTCATGTCTCTTAGGGCCACCTTTTCTTTTTCTTTCTTTTTTTAAAATATACAAATGTTAACAGATGAGCTGACATTCTCTCTCCTCTCTCTCTCTCTCTCTCTCTCTCTCTCTCTCTCTCTCTTCTCTCTCTCTCTCTCTCTCTCTCTCTCTCTCTCTCTCTCTCTCTCTCGCAAAACTTGAAACAAATTCAGCAAGATATAACCAATTCCTTTTTTTTTGGTCAGTCCAAAACATCTTTCCAACTTTGAATTATAGTCCTAAATTTAAGATTGTAAACATGCATAAACACAATTTATTTCCAAGCTCTCAGATTTTTTTCTTTTTCTAATGAGGGCGGGGTTGGAGGGGGGGGGTTATTTTTCAGTTTGACGTCAGATGTTCATACAGTTGACGTCATTTGCTTTATACGTCACGACTCTGGGGTCTGTAGTTAGAGGTCATATCACCGCGGAGACAGGGAGAAATGTGAGATTTTTCTGGAACCGACGGAGCGTGGAATTTTATGGGTGTTTGTCTTTTCCAGTTGCCTCTCTGTGAAATGAGCAATGGTTCGTGAATGATTCAGACTGAGGAAGACGAAACTTGTACAGTTGTAGACAGGTTAGAAGGGAGGTGTGTGTGTGTGTGTTGTGTGTGTGTGTGTGTGTGTGTGTGTGTGTGTGTGTGTGTGTGTTGTGTGTGTGTGTGTGTGTGTGTGTGTGTGTGTGTGTTGTGTGTGTGTGTGTGTGTGTGTGTGTGTTTGTGTGTGTGTGTTTGTGTGTGTGTGTGTGTGGGGGGTTACATATATGGTGTGTGCATATGTGTGTGTGTGTGGGGGGGGGGGGCACATATATGTGTGTGCATGTGTGTGTATGGGGGGGGTACATATATGTGTGTGCATGTGTGTGTGTGTGGGGGGGGGGGGGTACATATATGTGTGTGCATGTGTGTTTCTGAGAGAGAAACATAAAGACAGACAGACAGAGAAAGACAGAGACAGACAGACAGAAAAAGGCAGCCGTAAATACTGATTGTCACACACACACACACACACACACACACACACACACACACACACACACACACACACACACACACACACGCACGCACACACACACACACACACACAGACAGACAGACACACACACACACACACACACGCGCGCGCGCGCGCACTCACACACATCACACCTCTGTTTCTGTCTCTGCTTCTCTTTCCTCTCTCTCTCTCTCTCTCTCTCTCTCTCTCTCTCTCTCTCTCTCTCTCTCTCTCTCTCTCTCTCTCTCTCTCTCTCTCTCTCTCTCTCTCTCTCTCTCTGTATCTCTCTCTCAGATGAAATATATGAAAACATATTCTACAATGTATTATCGTTTTATTTTAAATACAGAGAGATAGACAGAGACAGACAGACAGACAGGCAGACAGAGAGAAACACACACAGAGACAGAGAGAGGCATAGTGTCAGTCTGACGTCAGATAGCGCTGCAGTTGACGTCATCTGTTTAATGCGTCACGACGCTGGCATCTCTAGTCTGCAACGCTGTAGAGTTTATGCCACCGCGCAGTCGGGAAGAAATGTGAGATTGTTGCCGAACTGACGGAGCGTGGAGTTTTAGGGGTGTGTTTGTCTTTCCTGTGGAGACTTCTCTCTGGAATAAGCAATGATTCGTCACTGATTTAAACTGGCAAAGACGTAACTTGGAGAAATGCTAGACAGTGGAAAAGGGGGGGATGGGGTGAGATGGAGAGGCAGAGGGAAGAATGGGGAAAGAGACAGAGAGAAAAGAAAAAACAACAACAGATAGACAAGTAGGCCGAGAGAGAGAGAAGAGACAGACAGACGGTCAGACAGACAGACAGACACTAAAACCGACGCTAAAACAGAGAGTATGATAGACACACTGACAGAGAGCCAAACTTATAGATCAAAGGGCTGGTACAGAGGGAAAAGGCAGGGGGTTGGGGGGGGGGGGGGGGGTTATAGTCTTGTCCGACCTCAAATGTCAGCATAATTCGCGTCACTTGCTTCAAGAGTCGTTAATCTACTAAAACTATTCTGGGAAGTTCTACTGTATATAAGATAGCAGAGCAAACAGAGAAACAATCATAGGATTATGCAGGAAATGACGAAGCGTAAAGATCTGTGGGGGTCTGTTCCAGTTATGATCTCTATTTCTGTCTGTCCTTCTGTCTGTCTGTCTGTCTGTCTGTCTGTCTGTCTGTCTGTCTGTTTGTCTGTCTGTATGTATCTGTCTCTCTCTGACTGTCTCTGTCTATGTCTCTGTCTGCTTCTCTCTGTCTGTCTGTCTGCAGCTCTTTCTCTCTCTCTCTCTCTCTCTCTCTCTCTCTCTCTCTCTCTCTCTCTCTCTCTCCTCTCTCTCTCTCTCTCTCTCTCTCTCTCTCTCTCTCTCTCTCTCTCTCTCTCGATGTTTGAATAGCACATTGACCCAGCACTGATTTAAACTGATAAAAGGTCATATTTCGAAGGCACAAAAAGGACAAAATGGAAAAAGAAATTAAAGATCAGTTTAATCTGGCGTTCATTTTCTAAACATCCCCCACATAACGTCTCAAATTTTTCTTGGATTGATTGCTTGTATTGTCTTGTCTTGGCATGGCTTGTATTCTATAGCCATGTCTTGTTGTGTATTGTCTTGTTTTGCCATGGCTTGTATTGTATTACATGTCTTGTATTGTATTGTCTTGTCATGCTATAGGTTGTATTTTATTCCCTTGTATTGTCTTGTCTTAGCTTGTATTCTTTTCCATCGTCTTGTATTGTTTTGTCTTGCCATGGCTTGTATTCTATTCCATCGTCATGTAATTGATTGTATTGTCTTGCAATGCCATGACTTGTATTCTATTCCCCCATCTTGTCTTCTGTTGCCTTGCCTTGTTTTGTCTTCAAGTATTCTCTCTCTCTCTTCTCTCTCTCTCTCTCTCTCTCTCTCTCTCTCTCTCTCTCTCTCTCTCTCTCTCTTCTCTCTCTCTCTCTCTCTCTCTCTCTCTCTCCCCCCCTCCCCCCCCTTCCAAATTCATTAAACAAAGCATTATGGTTGATTGATCTGAGTGAAAAATTGTCGCATTTCAAAATCTCAAAAACAAAGCCAAAACAAAACAAAAAAGAGGGGTCATAGCTAAAGCCGGATAATGTCATTTTGAAAATCGAAGCTTAGTGTTAATTTTCTAAACAAATCCAGCACAACGTCTTTTGATTGCCTTTATTTCTTTTGCACTGATATGTCTTTATTTGGTTATTTTCATTTGTTTTTGCCTTGCCTTGCTTTGTGTTGCCTTTGCCTTGCCTTGCTTTTCCTTGCCTTGTTTTGG
Source organism: Stramonita haemastoma (assembly GCA_030674155.1). NCBI lineage: Eukaryota > Metazoa > Mollusca > Gastropoda > Neogastropoda > Muricidae > Stramonita > Stramonita haemastoma. The sequence continues at coordinate 63,954,314 of CM060321.1, forward strand.
CTTGTCCTGATTTGCCATGCTATGCCTTACCTTGCCTTGCCTTGCCCTACCTTGCCTTGTCCTGCCTTACCTTGCCTTGCCATGCCATGCCTTACCTTGCCTTGTCTTGCTTTGTTTTGCCTTGTCCTGCCTTGCCGTGCAATGCCTTGCCTTGCCTTACTTGGCATTGTCTTGCCTTCTCTTTCCCTGCTTGTCATGCCTTGCTATGTGTTGCCTCGCTTTTTCTTACCTTGCTTCCCTTGCTTCGCTCCCTTTTTCTTTGTCTTCCGTTGTTTTTCTTTTGTTCATTCCATTGTTGCAGCTATTGTTGTTTTCAGTTTATGACTTTTACTTAAATAAATAATGAAACCAAAACAGCCTTAGTTCTCTTGCACCAAAACTATGGATCACTAAGCATCAATGTGTGGCATAAGACGTATGTTCTGTGAACTGCCATTGACTGTATCCAGCTGTATGGGTTTATTATTGCTCTAGAGTGTGCTAGTGTATGCATACGTGTGCTTTGTCTTCCTTTGTTTTGTCTCAGTTTGCTTTGTCTTTTTAAGCTGTTCAGTGCCACCAGTGCCAGCCGTGCTATAACATGTTGTGCTCTGTGCTGTGTTGTTCTGTGCTGTGCTGTGTTGTTCTGTGCTGTGTTGTGCTGTGCTGTGCTGTGTTGTGCTGTGGTACTCCGTGCTGTTCTGTGTTGTGCTATGCCGTGGGGTGTTGTACTGTGCTGTGTTGTTTGCGGTTTTTTGCTGTGCTTTGTTGTGCTATGCCGTGGGGTCTTTTACTGTGCTGTGTTGTGCTGTGTTTTACCCGGCCGGCCGCGCAATGCTTGCCTTACTCTACTCTACCTTTCCTTTGCCTTTCTTGCTTTGTTTGCCTTTCTTTGTCGTGTTTTGCTTTTTCTTTACTTTGTTTGCATTTCTTTACTTTGTTTGCCTTTCTCTGCCTTGTTTGCCTGTTTTTGTCGTATTTGCCTTTTTCGTGTTTTACATTTCTTTGCCTGTTTTTTTCCTTTCTTTGCCTTGTTTGCCTTTGCCCTTTCCTGATCACGTCTTGTCTGGATTGTTCTGGTGTTTCTTGCTATACTCCAGACCCCTGCCGTGTCCTGCCTCGTCTCATCCTGTGTTGTCCCTCTGTGTTCTAGTCCCATGACAATCTTACATTTCACACGGAGAAACGAGATTCGGTCTGGCACTAGATGTCTGAGAGTTGACTCGATTCCAGACAACCTCAGAC
>CM060321.1:63960537-63965537 GCA_030674155.1 Stramonita haemastoma
TGTCTGCGTCTGTGTGTGAGACAAAGAGAGAGAGAGAGAGAGAGGGGGGGGGGGGGGGGACGAAAAGACAGATAGATAGACAGACAGGCAGACCGAGCGACAATCGTGTACAACCGTACTGCATTTATTCAGAATGGTCTGTTTATGTATATTTAGCACACAGCATCTCACAGTAGGCATAAGCAATAACTATTTATTCTATAACCGCAAGGTGTCCACAACTTAATAAGATCTAGCCTAAGAACCCAATCTGGGATGACTTAGAATTAGTCCAAGAGTGCTCAGAACTTCCTCCCGGGACTGGCAATTATTTCCAGACTAATGTGTTTCTGCAACAAAAGGATTGGGCTGATGGAGAGGTGGGTCCCAAGGCATCACAAGTGCATAGATTGAGAGATAGAAAGAAGGGAGGGAGGGAGGGAGGGAGAGAGAGAGAGAGACAGAGACAGAGAGAGAGAGAGGGCTGGAGAGACAGAGAGAACACAAACAGACTGACAGTCATAATGAAGTAAACAGACAGATCTAGATAAATAAAAAAGTTCGTCAGGAAGATTAACAGATAATTATACTATTTCACATATACCTTCCACTACAAACTAAGTACTGGACTGTCTGTTTATAAAATCACCATGCAAAAAGTTGCTATACTTTTACCTTAGCTTGAATTCATCCTATGTAATCTCAATTCAACCCAACTATCTCCACCATCACTGTCATTGGTAGGAGCTCTACGCAATGCCACCAGGGTTTGCCACTTTTCTCTGTATCTGCTGAGTTCTACCATCTCCCGTAGCCTTCCCAGACCACTGATCTCAGTGATGATGGCAATCGTGGATGTTGGTGGTCTGCCTCTTTTCCTTCTGCCCTCACTCAACCTTACCCGGGAGAACTATCGTCATCAGACTTTTTCTGTTTGCATGATCAATATATCTCTGTCTACGCTTATTACTTTCATTCAACATTTATTTTGTCATTGCACTGAGAGTTCATCAAGAATGTTGTTGTTTGTTTGTTTTTTCTTTTAGGAGTCACATGTAGAGCCACATTTCGGCTGTGTTTATTTTCTCTAATTCCAGTTTGTGTACTGCCCAGGCTTCTGACCCATACAGTGTCACAGGCCAGATGTGTTTTGACAATTTCCAAATGTTTGCCATGCTGGTTCTAGCCCTAACATCTCAGACAGAAACCATTATTATCTTTTAAAGAGCCAAGATGTTTGAATAGTTGTACTTCAGATCTATTTCATTTTGTTTCTGATACTGTGAAAGGTGACTGAGCCATTAACCTATGCTAAAAAAAGGCTACAAAATGCGGCTAAATCTAAACGCTCAGCTCTTGGACTGATTCAGAATGATAGAGGAGCAGCCACTATGTCCTTGCAAGGACTGTCAGTTACCTCCCTTATTCCCAGGCCAATGCGTTTTGATGAAGAGGGGACTGAGTGTGATGGAGAAGTTTGTACCAAGTACCACGGCTGTCAGCAGGGGGAGGGAACTGCGGGCTGAAAACTGGGTCATCAACTTTGTCGATGTAGCCCTCCTTCCTTCATGTCAGAGCTTTCTTTCAAACAGGACTGTTCCGCCAAAACAGCAGAAACCCTTTTTCTCCAGAGAGTTTATTGTGTCTAAACCCTACACACGCTATGCTAGCTTAAGTGATATATAACACGGGGACACAGAAACATGATTTGTAGAATAGACTTGTCACATAAGTTGGAAAAAAACGGTCATGATAAAATCTAACATTCCTCCAAATTACTTATTGTATTGGGTAAAGACTGTAGCCCCGCAGACCACTCATTACATAACTAGACAAACATCAACAGTCTGGAAAGCTATAGCTTCCAAATTAACTCTGAATCACTAACGAAACTAGAGACTAAACTTTGTAAAAACAAAAAGAAACCGTGTGGATATCGTCTGTATCTTCATCATGACTTCAGTTTGAAGTGACTGTAATGGACGCTAACCAGGTGCCCTAGATGTCTGGGCCGGTAAACAGACTGCAGGAAAGGAGGGGACCATTCGGACTGTATCTCTACACTGAGAGGTCTTTCTGTCCATAGGAGTTGACACTAAGAGAGAGAGGGGTGGAGAGACAGAGACAGAGACAGACAGACAGAGAAACAGAGAAGCAGGAGAGGGGGTGGGGCATGGGGGGAGAATAGAGATGTAGACAGACAGACAAACAGATATATACAGAGAGTTGTATTTACACACAGAATCGCAGAGATATCAGATTTGTTTATATGAGTGCACGCAGCATTTTTCTTGTTTACAACAGGCAGATACTGGGACTTTATTGCACAAGTCATAGACTGAGAGAACAAAGATTCAGTGTAAATAAACAAATTAAAAAAGACTGTCTGAACAAATCAGTCAAACCGGGCCAGCATTTTCTTCCAGCAATTGCTACTTTCCCTCTTCTTTCCAGACACCCTTCTCTTCCTGAAGAGGGGACTGTGTTTGATGGAGAGACTGCAGCTAAAGAGGGAGAGGCGGGCACTAGAGTGGCCACAGTGTCACTACTAGGACATCATCAAAAGAAAACTCACCATCTCACTTCTTCCGAGTCAACACTTTATTCAAACTGACTGACATATAATAAGGTAGATGGGTAGGTGAAAAGGGCTTTAACAGAAAGGTTGGAGAGAGACGAGAGAGAGAGAGAGAGAGAGAGAGAGAGAGAGAGAGAGAGAGAGAGAGAGAGAGAGAGAGAGAGAGAGAAGAGAGGAGAGGAGAGAGAGAGAGAGAGAGAGGGAGGGAGGGAGGGAGAGAGAGAGGGTCTTTATAGATGCACCGAATGCATTTTCATTACCAAATTTTCAACCAAAAGAAAGCAGCAACACGGTACATGTCGTAAAAAAGATCACTGAATTCTGAACTATCATAACTGATCTATCAAGAAATTCAAACGGTTAAAAAGATAACTTCTTCATTGAACGCTCAGAGAACAGCTACCGTTTTCTGTCGTCATACCAAAAATGTGTTAAGCAGCTGACATGTCAGACCCAGGGCATTCCACTTTGATGTGGGATAGATCTGTTATCTTTTAATTAGGTCTCTTTGGAAAAAAAGGCGGGAAAATGGACCAAGAAAGCAGAAAGTAGACACAAAGGAGGTGACAGGAAATAAAAGAAGGAGGCAGAAAATAACAAAGACCGGGATAGAAAAGAAGGAATTCTAGTACATAATTTAGAACATTTTAGAGATATTTTAGGGTCAAGCTTTATCAGTTATTGATGAAAGCAAACTACGAAGGATTGCGATAGAATATTGCCATTCTCTAAAATGTGATGATGAATCCGTATAAACTTGTAGCAAAACAGCCTGCAGTATAGTTTAGAAGAAGAACAAAATTCTCTGAAGTCCAGGTAACACCGCCTATTTTGTGATGTATTATACACAAGTATTCACACTAACGTTTGGTTAAAGAGGTGCACTTCAGGTTTTACATGAATCACCAATTGAAAGGAGTGTGTCAGAATGCGTATTACAGGTGAAATTCAAGGAGCTGGGTCAAAACGTGCTATAACAGCCACATGTCACTGAAAACCACAACATACTTTAGTCTAGTTGTACAGTTTAGGTAAAGGTATACCTAGATATCTCAGTTTTGAATAGTCAAAACACTTATCTGACCTGTATTGCTGGATTGGCTAGAAGCATGGACACTACGAACACTAGAAAAATACAAACTGAACTCCGCCGAAATGTGGCTATACAGCCGAGTTCTTAGAGTCAAATTGTCAGACAAACAAACCAATGACGAACTCTCAGTGCAAAGACAACATTAGCCAAATTTGATGAACGCACACTGAGGTACCTTGGTAATGCAAATATAAACACACAGACACATCTGATGACAACAGTTCTCCAAGATAAGATTGAGGGCAGAAAGGAAAAGAGGCAGACCACCAACATCCTACATTGCCAACATCACTGAGATCAGTGGTCTGGGAGGGCTACAGGAGATGGTAGAACTCAGCAGAGACAGAGAAAGTAAGCAAACCCTGGTGGCATTGCGTTGAGCTCCTACTGACGACAACGCTATCGGAAACAGCTTAGTTGAATTGACTACAGTTAAATTGCGGCTGAAGTGTCTACACTGGTTTTACATAGATAAAACATTTGCTAGGTCTTTAAGACAACTGTGGACTTCATTGTTTATCTTCGTGCTGACTGTGGCGCCGAAACAAGTGGAAGAAAGTGAAAGATAACAAAGTGTCCAAGATGGCGGGGGCAGAACACAGAATAGGAAGAGAGAGACCGGGTGGACATTATCTCTGACCACATCTGCTTCTGTCAAGGGGGTCTGCTGCTATTAAGCGTGTGTGTGTGTTTATTTATTTATTTATTCTTTTATATCGAGGATAACAGAATAAGCAATCATGTGCTTTTTTTCATCCGGTCCCCGTGTGCATGCAGTCTTGTAAATATTGTCATCTGTTCCCACCGGCACACGATGCCTACTCTTATGAAAAGCGGAACAGGATTTAACGTGTGCGCAAGATGTTCTGCGTGCGTTCGCACACAGGGCCTCGGTTTAAAGTCTCATCCGAAGGACTTTTGGGGAGAGTGGAGTCAGCACTGATGTTAACTCCAGGAAGAAAATTTCCTCGACCGGACTCGAACCCGGGTGTGTGTGTGTGTGTGTGTGTTGTGTGTGTTGTGTGTGTGTGTGTGTGTGTGTGTGTGTGTGTGTGTGTGTGTGTTTGTGCGTTTGTGCGTTGTGCGTTTGTGTGTGTGTGCGCGCGTGCGTGTGTGCGTGCGTGCGTGCGCGCGCGTGCCTGTGTGTGTATAAGATATCAATATATGCAATAGACCACCTCATAAATCACACCCCATTATCCTATTAACTGCAAATTCAGACTCAATTTCAAGCAACATTCCAGTGAAGATCTGAGAGAAGTAACAAGTAGTGTTAAGAAATACCCCAATAACGAGGAGTTTGATGAAGATAGAGATAAACCCCTTAAACAATCCCTATTTCCACACAGG
>CM060321.1:63973037-63978037 GCA_030674155.1 Stramonita haemastoma
TAATATGGGCTTTTTGTGCCTGTGCTGTTGTTTAACATAGGCTGCATTTATGTCTGTTTTTGCCTTTTAACCCTGGCTGTTTCTATGTCTCTGTTTTGTCTGTCTAACAAAGGCTGTTTCTGTGTTATCATTTTGCACGGAGATGAAATCCCTACCGACAGAGACGGAGACAGATAGACAGAAACATGAAAAAACACAATAAAAAGACACACAAACATGCAATCATACTTGCCAGTAGATGGACGGACGAAAGGATGGATAGTGATAGACAGACACACAGACGGACAGCAGAAACAGAGAGTCAAAGCAACAGGCACCCAGACACCGCGGCATAAAGCCTAAGAAAGACAGACAGGGGAAAAGGAACCGAAAAAGAGACATATACAGAGAGATTATAAGAGATGAGGAGAGAGACGAAACTACACCAGAGATACACAGAGACAGCAGGCATAGATAATTTAGGTAATCAGATAGATGGACAGACAAAACAGAAATGGCGGGACAGAGAGACAGACAGATAGATAAAGGGTATAGGAAAAGGTGTCCAATAACCTGTGGGGTCGTAGGGGAGCGAGGCTTCAGAAACCGCAACTTCTCTAGGGGCCAGAATTTTGAGGGTGGCGCCCATCTCCTATTCCTCTCTGCTTTACCTTCCATGACCCTAAAGAGGGCAGGTAGCCATTGGCAGGTGGGTGGACTGGGGGGATTGTACTGATACAGTACAGATACAGCGACTTAGAGAAACACAGAGGGAGGAAATCGCTATATACAGTGACAACAAACAAGAAAAGAGAACAACAGAAATGGCTGAAAGCTAAGCTCATTATACTCTCCAACTCTTTCCTGAAGTGCAATGGTGTTGTCCTTGCCATGAGAGAGAGACACAGAGAGAGAGACAGAGAGGGAGGAGAGAGAGAGAGAGAGAGAGAGAGAGAGAGAGAGAGAGGAGAGAGAGAGAGAGAGGAGAGAGAGAGAGAGAGAGAGAGAGAGAGAGAGAGAGAGCTTAACTGCAAGGCTACTTGTATGTATATATGGGAGTATGCATTGTGACAAAAAACTACAACAAAGCAGTACAACAGGCTTAAACAAATTTGGTATCACCATGATTGACTTTTTTTCAGAATCATAAAACTTAGTAGTTTTGCAGATCTATGCATCAGACAAAGTTTTCGGGCTTTCAATGCGTAAAATATCTACATTTCCAAATGTCTCAATGGGGAGATGTTTCATTTTGTAACATACTTTGTGTAGTTGTATTTGCATAGCACTTTAACAGATACATTTTGATAGCAAATCTGTAAATTTAAAATGTTGCTTTTAAGGAGAAAATGAAACCCAGTTTTACATAAAACAGTGAGAGAGAGAGAGAGGGAAAGAAAGAGAGAGAGAGACAGAGACAGAGACAGACAGACAGACAGACAGACAGACAGACAGACAGACAGTCAGACAGACAGACAGTCAGACAGACAGACAGGACGATACAGAGACCAAAAAATACACAGACAAAGGCATCAACGAAGAGTGAGAGACACACAGAGACACAGAGAGTCAGCGCAACAGAGACAGATGTAGAGAAAAGGGTGTCAGGAAAGAGGCTGGGACAAACAGAAAGGATTCAATGCAAAAGTAAGCGGAGAGAAGACAGAAAGAAAGAAAGAAAGAAAGAAGGAAAGAAAGAAAGAAAGAAAGAAAAGAGAAAAAGAAAGAAAGAAAGAAAGAAGGAAAGAAGGAAAGAAAGAAAGAAAAGAGAAGAGAAAGAGAAAGAAAGAAAGAGAGAAAGAAAAGAAAGAAAGAAAGAAAGAAAAGAAGAAGAAAGAAAGAAAGAAGAAAGAAAAAAGAAAGAAAGAAAGAGAGAAAGAAAAAAAGGAAGGAAGGAAGGAAGAAAGAAAAAAAGAAAGAAAGAAAGGAAGAAGGGAGACAGGGATAGAGATGAAAAGCTACAAACGGACAGGCAGGGAAACACCCCGACCCTCCACCCCCTATGGTGTAGCCTTTGCCCTCTTCCTGTTATCAGCACACAGCCCAGTTGTTCCAATTAAGCTTGATTTGCATCGCACCTTTGACTGCTATAAAATATTCCACAGACCAAGGACTTTGTTTGAGAGTGGAACTGTTCACTTGACACCGAGAGAAAGCAGGACAGAAACAGAAGAAAAGAAAAGAAAGAAAGAAAAAAAAAAAAGAAAGAAAGAAAGAAAGAAAGAAAGAAAGAAAGAAAGAAAGAAAGAGAGAAGAGAAATGAGAGAGAGAGAAAGACAGCCAGCCAGACGAACAGACAGACAGGCAGACAGACAGACAGACAGACAGTCAGATAGACAGACAAACAGACAGAGACATTTCCTCTCCCTCACTGCTTTACTTTCTCTGACTATAAAGAGGGCAGGTACCCATTTACAGCTGGGTAAACTGGGGGAACTGAACTAAAGCCAAAAACATGGTTTAAAATTGGGTCTACTGCCCTCCCTTGTATCAATATCCTAGCCAACCATAAACAAGTACAATCATATGATAAAGCAAAACAGCAATAAGTTAAATCACCCATCCCCGATATTGAAATGCGGCTGTCTTAATGGTAGGCAAACATCTGTCGTATACGCAAAAAAAATCACCATCCGTGTCTGGTGGCTATAGCGGAAAATGAAAAAAACCCACACTAAACCCTTTGAGGAAAAATACAGAAAACTGTGCCTGGAGACAAAGCATGATACACAGGTACTCCAATTCCTAAACATGCCCAGGAGAACAAACGTGGCACTTGTTTAGATAAAACAAATAAAGTATCAATAATCTTTTACATAAAATTCTTATCTTACATACACTTACAGCAGCTGAATTCCAGCACACTTTTCAAGGATACTGTGATTTTTCCTTGATTAGATGACTCAATTAACCAGATTTCTTTTCGTTACCCTTTTTGTTTCTTGTCCAACAAGAAACAAACACACATATCAAAACAAGCAGAAAGATAGACAGGTGATGAGAAAATAAAACCCAGGTCAACGAGACATCAAACGGAATTCACTGATAATAACAAACATGTCTAAAGTCTATCTTGTTGTACTCGTCCAGACTCTCAAACAAGAGATTAAGCAAGTTATTGGTCTTCTTGAATGCTCTCCAGGTTAACACTCTTGGGTCACATAACCTATGTACTCTGTCTCTCAAATCATACACCCGGGAATCCCTATGAGTACCAAAGTACACAAAAACATACAGTGGATGAGAAGTTTGCGTGCACAGCTGTTTTCGAACACCTCACTAAACAGGTAACTCAACTCAAAGCAATGTTTTCTTTGTTTTGATGAAAAGGACGTAAGTTTTGTTATACTAAAAGCTTGTCATGGATAAAGACAACTCTAACACAAGTCTCCAAAACATAACCACAATTTAATGTAGTCCTCAGCATTTTGCTTACATCATTAACTTGGCCAACATTCCGGCCTTGCCCAATAAAACCTGAGGTCTCTACCCAGGACAGTTGTGTTCTCTGTTGGTCCACAGGGACTGTGACAGCAGTGGAATTCGAATTGATCCTAACCACGCCACTGCTTTTATAAACATGGGCCAGACAGTGAAATTTTGTTTGAAGTCTTGTTTTTTTTTCTTTTTTTAAGAGAGAGAGAGAGAGAGAGAGAGAGAGAGAGAGAGAGAGAGAGAGAGAGAGAGAGAGAGAGGAGAGAGAGAGAGAGAGAGAGACAGACAGACAGACAGACAGACAGACAGACAGACAGACAGACAGACAGACAGACAGGCAGACAGACAGACAGACAGACAGACAGAGAATAAAGAGACAGAGACAGAAAGACAGACAGATAGATAGACAAGCAGACAGGCACAGACACAGACAGACAGAGAGAAATAGAGAGATAGAGCCAGACAGAAAGACAGAGACAGATACAGAGAGACAGAGAAGCACAGACTAGGAAGAAAAAGAGACACGTAAACAAGAACACACCGAGACAAACAGGGCTAGAAAAAGGACAGTGACAGAAAAAAAAGTCAAAGAGAGAGAGAGAGAGAGACAGAGACAGAGACAGAGACAGAGACACAGAGACACAGAGACAGAGACAGAGACAGAGAGAGAGAGAGAGAGGGGTGAGAGAGAAAGAGGCAGGATAAAGACCTAGAATGAAGAGGGGTGGACATTACAGTCCTTAGATGGACAGAAAGACAGCTGTACACAGTGATGAGAAGCAGATGGGCAGTAAATGAGACCAGTAACATTCCCCACATGTTGGAGAGTCATTGGCAGTAGGGCACTGGGATTAGCATTGATCCTATCCACACAGCCCCACTACTGGTTTTTTTCCTTCTCTCTTTTAAACACCGCACAATCAGCGAATTTGAATGCAAAAACCTCGGGGCAGGATAGCTTTAGTGGTTTAGAGCGTTAACGATCTAATGACACGAATTTGAGACACCACCGATATGTTTATTCAAAGGGATCTTGATCTTACCCTTGAACTTATTATCAGTGTCGACTCCACTCCCGGAAAGCTATCAAAATGAGGCTATAAATTGAAAGGCCCTGTATGCACGCTCGGATAATTATTTTGCGCACACTTTGAAATCCGTTCCACCTTTTGAATGAGTATGCCATCGTACACCATTTGGAACACACGACATTTTTTTTTTTCGAAACACATGCAAATTGATGTGTTTAGATATCATCCCCAAAACCCAAAATACAGATAGACAAAGAGAGACAGAAACAGAGAGAGACAGAGAGACACAGAGAGAGAGGCGGAAGGGGGAGGAGGACACTGATAGACAAAGAGAGAGACAAAGCAAGAAAGCCCTGAATAATGATTTAAAGCAGATGGGCGGTACCCCAAGGCCAGTTGCGGTACTCGCTCTCCTGGGCTACTGAGGGCTCTGGAGGCATTAGCATTGATCCAGCCATTCAGCCACACCGCTGCGTCAGTAAACAGGGGTCACTAGACAAAGTGGAAGTTTGCTTCTCTCTGCCTCTGTCTGTCTGTCTGTCTGTCTGTGTGTCT
>CM060321.1:63983037-63988037 GCA_030674155.1 Stramonita haemastoma
GCCATTTATCCTATTAATTTAGGTCAGCTCTTTATTTCCTTATGTAAACATCTTATTTCGTCAATAAGCTTTTTTTCCTCAACATTTGACTCTAAACTAATGATACAAACTCCTCGTTATCTTATCATTCATGTGTATCTTTTACTGTAACCAAGGCTATCACAACCCTTTAAAAACAATCGTACCAATATTGAACAGCGATATCATTATATGCTACAAAGCCTTTGGCTTAGCAAAGCTTATTGCAAACTTCAATGTTTCATAGTTAAAGAAAGAATCAGTCAGTTTCTTTATATTGTTTTCAACAAAGTGGTTTTTAAATGGTTTGAACTGATGCAATTCTCTCTTACTGAAGCCAATAATCATTTATCTTTTACTAACGTATCCTCATCTGTTTGAAACGGCTGTAGTATTTGTAATAGTTCTTGTTTCTCTCGTTCACGCTACTATCAAACCGATTGTTTAAATGTGACCAATTTTACTATGTTTTGAGAGAGAGAGAGAGAGAGAGAGAGAGAGAGAGAGAGAGAGAGAGGAGAGAGAGAGAGAGAGAGAGAGAGAGAGAGGAGAGAGAGAGAGAGAGAAGACAGACAGACAGACAGACAGACAGACAGACAGACAGACAGACAGACAGACAGACAGACAGACAGACAGACAGACAGAGACAGAGAGAGACAGAGAGAGACAGAGAGAGACAGAGAGAGATACAGTCAGACAGACAGACAGATAGACGGAAAGACAGATAGTCAGACAGACAAAAAGAGACAGAGACAGACACAAAACAGTCAAACAGACAGACAGACAGACAAGCACAAACAGACAGGCACAAACAGACAGACAGACACAAAGAGTCAAACAGACAGAGAGACAGGCACAAACAGGCAGACAGACAGAGCAAAGTTAGGTTACTTGATCTGGTGGTATTGTGAGGGCACTGGCATTAGCATTGATCCAAACCATACAACCCCACTACTCTGGCTGTAAACATGGACCAGACGACAATTTGGAGGTTTAGTGTTCGCTCTGTCTCTGTCTCTTCCTCTCTCTGTTTCTGTCTCTGTCTCTCTGTCTCTCTGTCTCTCTGTCTCTCTGTCTGTGTCTGTCTGTCTGTCTGTCTCTCTCTGTCTGTCTCTCTCTCTCTGTCTCTCTCTCTCTGTCTCTGTCTCTGTCTCTCTGTCTCTCTGTCTCTGTCTCTGTCTCTCTCTCTCTCTCTCTCTCTCTCTCTCTCTCTCTCTCTCTCTCTCTCTTCTCTCTTCTCTCTCTCTCTTCATCCGGGCAAGGGCCGGATGAAAAAAAAAGTATGTGCATGCTTATTATGTTACCCTTAAAAAGTTAAGATTACTCATTCATTTTTTCAAAGGGGGGACGGATAGCCTAGTGGTCAGAACATTGCGCTGGCAATTTGACGACCCGCGTTTGATTCCGGTCGAGATTTTCGTCCTGGAGTTAACATCAGTGCTGACTCCGTTCTCCCCAAAAGTCCTTCGGATGAGACTGTAAACCGAGACCCAGTGTACGAACGCACGCATAACAACTTGCGCACACGTTAAATCCTGTTCCGCTTTTCGTAAAAGTAGGCCGAGTGTGCCGGTGGCAACAGATGACATTTACAAAACTGCATACGAACGGGGATTGGATGTAAAAAGCACAAGAGTGCTTATTGCATTATCCTCGATATAAAAGAATGAACAAAATAAAATAAATGAATAAATATTTAATTTCACTCTTTAATGCATCTCGTCAATGTGCACTGTGTGTGTGTGTGTGTGTGTGTGTGTGTGTGTGTGTGTGTGTGTGTGTGGTGTGTGTGTGTGTGTGTGTGTGTGTGTGTGCGAGCGCGCGTGTGTGTGTGTGTGTGTGTGCATGAGAGAGACACAGAGACACAGAGAGAGAGAGAGATTCACAGACACACAGACAAAAAAGACAGGGACAGGCTGACAGACAAAACTATATAATAAAAGCCAGAAACACGGAAATCAAAGCCCGTTAACACAAAACTACAGCAACAAGTCATACAACACACATCAAAGAGTTTCAAGTACCCACTGACGTCCATCTTACATACCTCCCCGACAAGCGATAAAGCCACAGGATACAGATAAAACCAAACCAGTAATGTTGCATGTTTGGGATGGATGTCTCCACATGCCACGACTTTCTGCCTCCAGTATTGATCAGTGCGGCAGCAGAGCTTTGTAAGCAGTATTTGAGCGAGAGAATGTTAATGTGTCAGGTTTTCTTTTTTTTACACAAAAATGCCAAACCAACAACAATGCAATAACCCCCCACCCAAACACACACACATATATATTTTTTTCTGATATTGATACTTGTCCATAAACGTTTTTATTACAAGCTTTGTGGCACTCACAGTTTCTGTACATCTAGTTATTAAAAAAAAATTTTTTGGTTAGTTTTGGTCTCGTTTTTCTGTCACTCTTTTCATTACAAATGTATCTGTGGCTATTTCTCACGCAAGTCTAGTTCCTAATACAGCAATAAAATAATACGTGTTGGCAGGAATTTCTGTAGTATGTTTTTACCCGCTGTCTTGGTGAACTTTCTCAAAGTACCAAGCTGTCAGCTGTTTATTCTTTTGCAATAATTATGCTATGGACGTTTCTGTTAGCTCTGCTTGTTTTTATTTCGTTTCCTGCTATCCTATAGTAGCTGTTGTTTCACTGAGATTACATTTCCGTCTCAGCGGAGATGTCCAGTATAGAGACTGGTATAGCAGCTGTTATTGCAATACGCTTCTTGATATTAGCCACCATGCATCCCCATCTCCCTGTAGGATTTAGCTGGGTCTTGTTCTTTGTCTAATGCCAACTTCTAAGCTCATGAACCGTCACCCCATCTTTGATTGATATCTAAGATGATATTGTGTAATCTACTTAAATATTCACCCGAAAATAGAGAGAGAGAATGAATGAATAATCCTGATTAGAGAGAGAGAAAGAAAGAGAAGGGGGGGGGGGAGGAGAGAGAGAGAGAGAGAGAGAGAGAGAGAGAGAGAGAGAGAGAGAGAGAGAGAGAGAGAGAGAGAGAGAGAGAGAGAGAGAGAGAGAGAGAGAGAGAGATCTTCATTAAAGAAAGACATACAGAGAGACAGACAGACATGTGGATAAACATATAGACAGACCTTCAGTAATTTGTCAGACAACAGAAAGACAGTCAGACAGAAATTTAGATAAAGACATAGAGACAGACATAGGCAAAGGGATACAAACATTTTTTTTCATAATTAACGCACAGGCGAATTCAAGCTCAAAACAAGAAAAGGGGCTGATAATAGGATAGATTACACAACATAATATTTGAAAAAAAGTGGCTCAACAGAAAATCAAACAGATACATAAGCATACAGCACAGCACACGGAGAAGAAAAAAACCACGTAGACAGACAGGGCAGCAGATACAGATAGATCATCAAGCCCTGTAGTTTGGCATTATTACATCTGACAAGAGGAAACTGTCTGTTGGCAGATATTTTCCCTCCCTATCCATCTTTCAGTATTAATTCCTGGGCCATTCTTCTTGTCGTAACAAATGACTAGGCCGGAACACAAGAGATAGCAGACACATAAATTAGTCCCTACTTTCATTCCCCGCCCCCCCCTCCCCCTTCCTTCTCACCAATAACTGTTCTAAGGTTTAGCGGTACGAACTGTCGGCGCTGAGATTTCATTTCGTGGTGATTTATTGCCCGAGGATTTGGAGTGTATGAGTGCTTTGGATTTTGCTCTGGTCTCCGATGCCAGACATTTTCCCTTCTGTGTGCCTGTGCGTGGAATTTACTCTGGACACAGTTGCTTTGTCACTGTCAGACAAAGGATAAATGGTGTAGGTGAAGATATTGCTTGATCTTATCATTAAAAAGTACTGCTGTCGTGGGTTTTATATTTCAAGGTTTCGTCTTGAGGTCAAAACTATTTGTTCATGCTTATATTTTAATTCTCTCTTTGAAGTCTTATACACATTGCATTTAAACAATAAGATCCATTGTATTAAGGTTTCTTTAAACGATAATTTACAAATGTGTTAACAGTCTTCTTTGTTAACAGTGTACTACTAAAGGGAAAAGCAAAACAACCACAATGAAAATTTTTTTGATACTAACAAAATTCAACCAAAATATACGACAGTTATAGCAACTTCAAGTTTTAATGTTATGAGTGGATCAGCTATATATTCAGAAAATTGTATCACCTTAGTTTGAGAATCTATACAAGTTAAAATTAGAAGAAGTCCTCGTTAATTATCTCGGGGGGAAAAAATCACATTCAGTGCTATATTTCTTGTACCATAGATAAACATAACACTATTGTTTTGCTGGAGGTGTTTTCAATGATCAATCTGTGTAGTCCTTGGATCTTAAAACAAAGATGAGTTTGGTGATTCTTTGCGATTTCCTTTTGTACCACACATGCTTGTCAAAACATGTTCGACATTCTCCCCTGATAAGTTAATATTGTTTTATAGGAACTATACTGAATGCAAACTTGACAATACCAAACGATGGCGCTTAAAACAGACTACTGACCGATCTTATAGTTCAGCTACTTATCTAAGTTTGACTTAACCAAATTTCAATCATTTGGTGCATGACGAGTAAATTAAGTGTTACCTTCCTATGTAGAAATTAAATTGTCCGTTAGTCGTGCAATTATGCTTTACATGAAATTTAAGAATAAAATGCCATAGAAACGGAGCTTCCTGGAAACTTCTGCTCCAAGATTATTGGCAAAATATTCTTATAATCTTTTCTCACATCCTGGAATAAAGCCTCATGCTGATCTATAAATTTAGTTTTTTAATTTATAAAAAGCCATAATTATGTTAAAAGCACTTGAAGCTACTTTTTCCAAAATTTAGAGCAAATCACCACCTAAAACATTTTTTTTCAAAACACCAGTTAGTGTAAAGTTCACGTGAGATGTCACTTAAAAGGAAAAGCAAAGCTTTCAAAGTGGATGGCCATCAGGTTTGCTGAAGAAATT
>CM060321.1:63990537-63993037 GCA_030674155.1 Stramonita haemastoma
GGCCCCGTGTGCGAACGCACGCAGAACATCTTGCGCACAGGTTAAACCTTGCTCCACTTTTCGTAAGAGTAGGCCATTGTGTGCCGGTGGGACCAGATGAAATGATTTACAAAAAAAAACTGCATACACACGGGGACTGGATATAAAAAAGCACATGAGTGCTTATTCCCTTATCCTCGATATAAAAGAATAAACAAACAAATGAATAAATAAACAAATAAAAAAATAAATAAGATAAAATAATAAAATAAATAGATAAATAAATAAATAGATAAATAAATAAATAACGCACATAATGCGAGTCCGTGTGTACGCATATGTGCATTACCACTTAAGTGCGCACGCACACAAAAACCCTGCCATAAAAAAATTATGATAATATACCACAGACAGTCAACGCCAAGATACTGGAACACAACACTGCCAATCTAGTGCCCACACCTATAACAATCACCGAAAGATCCAGAACGGGTCGAAATTAATCAAGAACAGAGATTGTGGTCAGTCAGAATGACCAGTGTACTCAGCAAACATCTGTGCAGTCTTAGTGACCCTGTCTGGGCTTGTTTTCTATGTCCAGTCGGGCACAAAGAATGACCATATACTCTTTTTTTGCCTGTTTTCTCAGATATCCTAACGCTTCTCTGAGATGGTCAAGTAAATATTAGCCTTTATCCAGATGTAATCAAAAGAGATGCGGACACCAGGGATTTTACGCCACTGACAAACAAATCATACCCAAAATAAACAATAGGATAATAAACATACTCCTTAGAGTATTCAAAACAAGCACACATACATCATGGTGTGGTACATTTTGGTTCGATTATCTTTCATCGTTTTTTAGACACTTGCATCATTTTTTGTGTGTGTTATCAATACACGATATGTTTGTTCAAAATGTAGTGAGGTACAAAATATCATGGCATGATATATAGGAGTACAGAATGACGTTACTAGCCACACTTACTGGACAACAGTGGCTTATTTTTCAGCTATTTGACAGAATAATCTGACTGTGTCGAAATAGCCTGAACATTACGCATTTCAAATTGTTATCTGAAGCTTAACTTTTTTAGAGGACTATGCTATGATGAAGGATTCCTTGTAGCCTACACATAATCATAGTTTTAGGTAATGCTTTGCCAGCATGAGAATGAAGAAAAAAACTGTCAACAGCTCTGGGTGTATTAGAGCATGGTAAGCATTGATACTGTACGTTGTAGTTTGGTTCATTTTTTTAAGTGTGTGATGTTCAACTTATTTAGCTTTTTAGATTTTTCCGATTGCTTAGAGATATAAAAACATATTTAAAAAAAACCAAAAGAATATTAGGTTATTTCTAAACACACACACACACACACACACACACACACACACACACACACACACACACACACACACACACACACACACACACACACACACACACACACAATAATTAGACCTACTTTTCCCAGTCCAGGTTCAGTGTAGGATATCTAAGCTACGAAAAGCACTTTACATATAATCATGACACCAAAAACCTTGACCGCAATCATCAGAACTTAGCAGAAATACTGTGGTCAGCAAAACGGTGACCAGCAGAACTACAAACTGTGTATCTTAGCTTGATATATCTGCACCAGGGACACTGTCAAGGTCAACAGGGAGCATAACAGCCCGTGGCTTCCAGAGCACGTGGAATCAATACACTGAATCACACCTCTGAATATTACCATGCAGAAGTAATGCACAGGTTCTTATGATATACGGCTTTCTCGGGGTCTATAACATCATTTAACACTTTCCAGACGACCGCAAACTCCCCAGAGGACACACAACTTCCTCCAGCAGACCACAAAGACTCTCCAGAGAAACACTAAAGGCCTCTGGAGGATCACTAGAACTCTCCAGAGGACAACAAATCCTAACATTTTGCTGCAGACGCTAAGACCTTCCAGGGGACAACAGACACCCTCCAGAGAACTATCAACAAATTCAGGGGGACGACGCCACCTTAGATCTCACCCATCTATCCCGGAGTCTAGTAGACCCTTTTGGGCATTGGAAAAAAAATTGCTACCAGCTTCTTCCACCCTTTGAAGGACTCCGTTTTCAATGGCAAGTTGTTCCACTCAAGCCAGCCCACTCTCTGATGTTGTCTCCCCATCGTTTTCTCTGCCCCCCCTATTCGTTTCCCTGCTTTTACTGTTCCTTGATAGACAGTCTTGGCCAGTCCAGATATTCGTGTGACATGCTTGTATCACTTCAGTTTGTGTATTTTCACTGAAGCCAGGAGCTCTTCATATTGTCCGATGATGTTTAAAATTCTGCCTTTTATTTTCTCTTTGGCTATGTGATATCTGTACAAGATACCACTAAGTTTGTGACAGCGTCTCATCTCCATTGTCCGTATCCTTAATCCAATTTCTGCTGTTATGGTCCACATTTCTTACGCAATCTCTCTCTCTCTCTCTCTCTCTCTCTCTCTCTCTCTCTCTCTCTCTCTCTCTCTCTC
>CM060321.1:63998037-64003037 GCA_030674155.1 Stramonita haemastoma
AGACAAAAACAAAGACAGAAGACAGGGCAACACAGAAACATAAAACAGACAATCAGACAGAAAAACACAGATACAGATACACACAAAGACATATAGATTGACAAAAATACATAACACAAAAGATAGATACAGAAAATGAGAGAGAGCAAGAGTAAAAGGCAGAGAGAAAATCTCTCAAAACTGAACTGATACTTCCAATATTTCCGAAAGCTTTAAGCTGTATCTAAGACTCCATACACTGGTAAAAGTGACCAGCTGGTCTGGTCAGTGTAAGTGATCCCACCTGCTTTGCCAATCTCTCCTAGTCTTGTTTCACTGTCCACGTAAGCCTCACGAATAACAGTCTACTGTTTTCCACAAGTATTTGCTCAGATATCAGAAAGCTGCGTTGGAAGCAGCTAGCTAATATTAGCTTGCCCTTATCTGGACTAGTCAAAGACACTATCGATGTCTTACAATATGACGTGTTATATATATACATATATCTATATATCTATATATATTGTATATACTATCATATTTTTTATGTTAATGACAAAAGGCTTTTGATAGTGGATGCAGACCGGTTAACATCGCTCTGATTTTGTCTGATTTATCTTTCTTTTTGAAGACTCAGTTTGTTTAATTGCAGTGTTTACTATCGTGTTTGCTTGTTTAGTTTAAAAGATTGACGTTCTAAGGACATGTGAGGGGTAGATTGATAGGAATGTGGACCGACAAAAAACACCGCACGCAAAAACACACACAACAACACACAACACACACACCACACACAACCACACACACACACACACACACACACAAAAACACCCCCCACCCCCCACACAAGCACACACACACCATTTCTTTCACTTTTCTTCAAAAAAATGTGTCTGTACCACAATTCAATTAAGCTGCCTGACAGAGAGGAAAATCGTTGAAAATACCTTTCATCAGGCAGAAATGATGCATGGAAAAAGGATGTCTACTTCTCTAACACAGACCCCGGTAAGGATTTCTTCAATGCCCAAAACTTTGATTAGAAATCTCGGGAGGAATTCACATGTCTCTCCCCTGTATTTTTCTCACTACAATGTGCAAGACTCGAATGCTAGTGCTAGAGCGGATAAGTGCTTATTGCCTTCACACATGCATGCACTGATGTGTTCACACAAGCAAATAGATATTGGCAAGTGTACTTATTCACACAGACACACGTGGGTGCACACAGACATAAATATATAGATTCAGAGATAGAGATAGACAGACAGATAGAGACATACACACACATATACATACATGCACGTATGCACCCACCCACACACACACACACAAACAACACACACACATTAAAACACACACACGCACATGAACGCACGCATACTCGCACACACACAGGAATGCATGCACGCATGCACACATACGCACGCACACACACACATAGATGTATGAAGAAGGGGAGATTACACAAGAACAGCATTACAACAAGAAGTATAAAGAAGATAAAAAGATTTAAAACAAACTAAAGAAAAAAGACAGAAAGAAATGCAAACAAATATAGAAAAATAGCAAAGAAAGAAATAACAATGAAAAGAAGACAATAAATGGAAATTCACAGAAAGACGTAAAAAAAATTAAGTAATAAGAGGACTGGACAGAAGGAAAAAACGGAAAAAAGTTGTGTAAGAAAACATGACAGAAAAGAGAAACAATATATCTCAGAAACTGGTTTAAAAAAATGAAGGGAAGTAAAAGATAAGGACATAAGAAAGAAGAAAGAAAGAAAGAAAGAAGAAAGAAAGAAAGAAAGAAGAAAGAAAGAAAGAAAGAAAGAAAGAAAGAAAGAAGAAAGAAAGAAAAGAGAAAAAAAGAAAGAAAGAAAGAAGAAAGAAAGAAAGAAAGAAAGAAAGAAAGAAAGAAGAAAGAAAAAGAAAGAAAGAAAGAAAATAAAAAGAAAGAAAGAAAGAAAGAAGAGAAAGAAGAGAGAAGAAAGAAAGAAGAAGAAAGAAGAGAAATAAAGAAAAAAAAGAAAGAAAGAAAGAAAGGAGAAAGGAAGATAGAAAGAAACAACAGCCAACTATCAATCAAACATGGGAAATGGTGAAAATGTAGATGCAACATAATGAACGGATATGGCTAGGGTGGAGAGATTGACATGAGCAGCATGGGAACAGCAAGAGAGGAACGCACAGATGATGAGGCAGCAAAATAAAATGATAAATAAAAGTGGCGAAGTGATCCCACTGTGTTGCATGCCGGATGATGATAGCTAGTTTTCCGCCCTTTGTGAAAGTATTGATTTTTCTGATTGGACGGCATTCTCCATGGCTGAAGTGTTCTACTGGATAATGCCACATTTCCCACAGGCTCTGTTTTCATCCTGAGTAAATAGACCATTACACAATTCTGTTTATACAGGCAACCAACGAGCTTTTTGAATACATCCCCAACCCCTTAGGGTATATGTACACATATGCTCACAGACAGAGAGAAAATTAGGAATTTAGAAACCTATATGCGCGTGCACACACGCATGCACACACGCACGCATGCATGCATGCACACAAACACATACCGACACACACACAGACACACAGGCACAGACACAGACAGACAGACACATACCCAGACAGACACACAAAGCCAAAGACAAACACAGACACACAGACACACACACAAACACACAGGCACAGACAGACAGACAGACAGACAGACACGACACACACACACACACACACACATACACACACACACATATACACACAGAGTCCCTGCCCTTATCAGGAATAAGATCAGGTTAAAAAAAGAACCTCCTCAAAGTAAACAACAACAATAATTGCAATCCAAATGCCAAGAACAAGAAACCATATCAAATAGCAAACAACAGACAGGAGTTAAAGACAGAAATACAATAATAAGGTAATAATATAAAATGCACTCATTTAGAAACACAAATACGAAATAAGAATCAAATAATGGTTGTGATTTCATATTTCAAAAATTGCTAATAGTTAAAGAGCAAATAAGAGAATAATTATGATAAGACAGAAAAAAATAAGACAAATAGACAAAGAAAGAAAGAAAGAAAGAAAGAAAGAAAGAAAAGAAAGAAGAAAGAAAGAAAGAAGAGAAGAAAGGAAGAGAAGAAGGAAGGAAGAAGAAGAAAGAAAGAAAGAAAGAAAGAAAAGAAAGAAAGAAAGGAAAGAAAGAAAGAAAGAAAGAAAGAAACAAGAAAGAAACAAAGAAAGAAATAAGGAATAAAAGAAAGGAAAAAAAGGCAAACAAGGAAAGAAAAAAATATAAATACAACAGAAAGTTTGGGTGAAGCAAAAGGGAAAAAATAGACACAGAGACAGACATACAGAGAGACAGACAGACAGATAGACAGACAGACATCTATGACAGACAGACAGACAGACAGACAGACAGACAGACAGACATACACACAGAGAGAAACTGCGAGTATAAACAATCAAAAGAGTAAACCCAAATAAGCCACATCCCACTACATTGGTTGATGCTGACAGCCAATTTCTTCCCTTTGTGAAAGTATTGATTTTTCTGATTGGGCGGCATTCTCCATGGCTGAAGTGTTCTACTGGATAATTCCACATTTCCCACAGGCTCTTCTTTGATGCTGGTAAAAAAAAACCAACATACAGACAATCCTGCTTCCACAGGCTGCTGAGAAGCTAAGGGCATTTCCCGCTCTTCCATCTGAAATATCCTAGGCCTAGTTTTCTGAACGCTGTTGTCATAATCTGCTGCACTTTCATAAACAGCACAAAGAAAAATTACCTTTACATTGTGATTAAGTGTTGACTTCTTAAATGTTGAAACTGATTAAAAGATACCTCAGTAAATGTATATATAAATAAGTATGAAGTATACTGATAGACAGGTTATGAATAAAAAAAAAAAGCAATAAACAGATATAGAGATACAGTAATAAGAATACATGAATAGACTGATGCTTTTATACATACAGAGATGCGTGTATCCATACAGGCATGCATGCATACATTTATACATACACACATACACACACATACACACACATACACACACAACAACAAATCAATATATAAAGTAACAAATGAATAGGCAAAGAGAGGAGTAATAATAAATTGATAAAAGTGGAATAAATAAACAAATGATAAATAAATGATAGCTAAATAAATAATAACAATGAATAATGTTACAAATGAATAAGCAAAGAGATGAGTAATAAAAAATATAAAGAAGAATAAATAAAAGGTTAGTGTGTATGCAGAACATTCCACTGTACATTTCCGCCTAGCTGCCCAAACCACAGAGCCCTGTTTGATGTACAGTTTAACAATACACGCGGGAAATCTCCTCTGCATGCTGGATACGTGCATCGTCCTGCAAATTTGGGAGCTTTGACACGAATCCAGAGATCTTCTGTATGCAAGCACACACACACACACGCACGCACGCACGCACGCACGCACGCACACACACACACGCACACACACACGCACGCACACACACACGCACGCACTCACGCACGCACGCACGCACTCACACACATACACCCCCACACCCCCACACGCACGTACACGCACGCGAGTGCACACACACACATACGCACACACACATACACACGCACGCACGCACACACACACACACACACACACACACACTCACACACACACACACACACACACACACACACACACACACACAACACACACACACAAAGTCACAGTACAGAGTACTGGCATTGTCCACAGACAGTAGACTAATAATACCAAAGAATAAATCACTTAAAAACATTCTATCATTCAGATTAAAAGCCATCTTCTTTGTGTTCCGTTTGTTGGCTAGAAAGCGGAAGTGAACGATGAAATAAGTAGGCACATGAATACACAGAATTCGCTTTATTTAGAAAGTATGGTTTATAGAGGGGAAAGAGAAAGAAAGACAAATGTTTGCACTAACCCTTTGCTTGTTTACCGTAATACTATGAATGAAAAACCAAAGAAAAATGCATAAAC
>CM060321.1:64008037-64010537 GCA_030674155.1 Stramonita haemastoma
CTCTCTCTCTCTCTCTCTCTCTCTCTCCTCTCTCTCTCTCTCTCTCTCTCTTGCGTTCCCTTACGGAACAAGATGTGTTCTTAGCTGCCTCTGTACCTGCTGGCCTCAGCTGATACATTATGACTTTAGAGCAGCTGATGTCATTTTACATGTTATAATTCTGTTGGGTATGTTTGTGTTTCTGCAATTCACCGAAATTTGACATGAGCTACGGGATCTTTAGCATGCATATTTAATCTTCTGTGTGTATATATACACGAAAGAAATTAAGACACATGCAGGTCTGCACATACATTGACCTTTGTTGATAGCAAAAATAGAAACTATCTTCATTCACAAGACCACGACGCAATGAGGCGAACCCAGAACGTAATAGACACACGAGATAGAAGTCAAACGGCCTTAACCACTCGGCTATAGCATCCGTCGATATATCAAATCTTTTCTTCTCTGATATTTCCGAACATCAACAGGCCTGGCAGAAAAGGACATCTATAATGCTAATGAGGCGACACGATTTGAGAAATAAAATAACAAATTGCGATATAAAGCCTAATCTTGCTTGCACATTGATAACTACACCATTACCATCCCCAAAATCAGTTTAAAGTTTCACAATCTTTAAAGCAATGAGGCAATTTAAGCAACAGAATCTGCAACATGCAATATAAAGGCTAATCGTGCTTGCATATTGATAACTCTACCACTACCAAACCCAAAATCATTTTGAAGTTTCACAATCTTTCAAGCAACAAACAATCCATTTATTTAATAAACTAAATAAAAACCATACTCCGACAAAAGCGGCTATGACTAATGTCCTCTGACCATAAAAAACCAACAACAAAAACAACGCCAAAAAATAACATTGGCTTTGCCGTGAATTTCTTTAGCTTGAAACCACGTACTTCCCTCTTCTTTCTTACTGCCGAGTTGCATGTTTCCCTGTAGGTAATGAGAGAGGCATAGACAGATTTACAGGGAGCTGAGTAGAGTCTGATGCTAACAGCCTCCCAAGCTTTTAACCTGTACAACTGTAACAGGCTCTGTGTCGGCAGAGATGTTTGAGGTGATTGCCTTATTTTCTGAGGGCAGACGAGCGATTTTAGTCTTGCAATATTAGCTCCGATTTATGATACGCTCTTGTTGATGTGATGGGAGCTGATGGTAAATCTTTAAGAAAAGATTACAGCTATTTGTCATTCGAAATGCAAATTCTGGAACTCTTGATGTGTACTAGATATATATATGCCAGCGTAATCATGTTTTCACGAATATTTCATGATCACAGTTTATTCTTTTTTTTCTCTCCTCTGCACCTGTGTTGTTTTATTACCATATTTGTTTAGGGCTGTTTTGATGATCAAGGGTTTGTTTTATGTTCGATATATATAGAGAGATATTAACACATTAGCTCCATTCTTGCATACATACTGGGTAAAAGGTACATGTTGTTCACATTTTACACACACACGCACACACATACACACACACACACACACACACACACAAAACACACACAACACACACACACACACGCGCGCGCGCGCGCGCGCACACACACACACACACACACACACACACACACACACACACACACACACACACACACACACACACACACATACACACACTGTAAATAGAACACAAAAACATCCGTCACACAATTTTTGAACGACATACAATCTTCCATCCGTACAAACAACCATCTGAAGCTACACCTCTCCCACAAGCCAACACACAGATGTACCGGCATCAATGCTATCCCACAAGGACTGCTGTCGTGACACCCTAGCCATGCTTTGTCACGTCACCTCACACTCCTGCCTCTACGGATCCCGTGCTGACTGCTAATTCTGGAATTCCTGCGGGGTAATGGAGTAGGGGAGGTAGTGATTACCTGCCCCTGATGGTGGCATCATTCTACACTGGTGTCTGTGATCAAGTTGGCTCTGCTGCCGTGGAAGGCCTGTCATTTTGTCCTTTTTTGTTTGGAGATAAACACTGTGTTGGCTGTGACTCAGTGTCCATGAAAGTTGATATAAAGGTCTCATAACAACTAACATTTTGGCGTTATAATGACTGCTTATCTGTGACATTTTATCTAGGAAATAGGAAATGGACCTTAATGGTCTTCGATGCTGCTCTCATATCTTTTATCGTTAAATACTTTGTTTCGAGTAAGATCCTACTTTTGTGATTTCATCCACATGGCAGTCCCGAGCCCCGAAGTCGGAATGCGGCTAGCACCATGGTGGGTTAAAACTTGTCTGCATACACAAAATCTCACCATGGATAAACCTGGGAGCTGTATATGAGGAAGAAACAAAAATGCATATGGATAGTCTTCTGGTATCGTCTTCAGCATAAAAAGAAGAATGATGTTAATGACAACTTGTTTATTATTGCAGCGTTATCTTTAATTTCCATTAATTGTGATGAGATAGTTATCTTAGTTGCAGCAAAACACGGTCAGGTTATGTTTTCATTTTGACCTGGA
>CM060321.1:64015537-64030537 GCA_030674155.1 Stramonita haemastoma
TACAAGGATGCTTTAATAAACAAAGAGTACAACACTGTTAAAGCACATTTGTAATAATACCTGTGATATTTGATTCACACACACACACACACACACACACACACACACACACACACACACACACACACACAACACACACACACACAACACACACACACAACACGTTTTTCTTTCTTTTTCCCACTTGTTTTTATTTATTTCTGTCTATGTTGCTTCTTTTGTTCTTTTTTTCTGAAAGGCTTTTCTCTCTTTCTCTGTTTTTTTTTCTCTGTGTGTAAATTTTCTTGCCTCTTTTATTCTTTCACTCTGTCTGCCTTTCATCTTTTCCTTTCTTTGTATTCTTTTTCTTGAGTATTTAATTTCATTCTTTCTTCCTTTTTTTCTAAATTTCTTTTATACTTTCTTTATCTTGAAACTTTTTATGCATTTTTTCTAGCCAGCAAGTTATTGCACAAATCACACAGTCGGGCAAAACAAAAAGTCTGGTTATGTCAACGACAAGGTGAAAGAAGCCAGCCAGCCAGTTTACCAGCCAGATGCCAACCTGCGAAAAAGATAGAAGAAAGGGTGAAGGGGCGAGGGGGGGGGGGGGGGGGGGGGGGGGGGGGGGGGGAGGGAGGCAGAAAAAGAAAAACCCGACAAGTTATCACTCTTGACACTGATGCCCCATGATGCATTGTGGGAATGAACTCTACTCACCCAGAGAAAGTTCAGACTGTGTGGCCAAACACACACTTCATTTTTGATTCGGCGACCACTGAGACAAGATGGTCTTGTATCCTCATGCAGACAAAGTCTTCAGGCCGTGTTTTGTTCAGGCAAGCTAAATATAAAAGAACCCTCTTCCTTTCCATAACATCCATACCATCAGCCATGGCTTATTTGTCGACCACAGAAGGATATTTGTTAATGCGTGTACAAAGTGTTATACCTGCGAAGTTAGAGAACGCCCCCTCCCCCAAAAAAAACTGTACATATATTTCCTAAAATAGGTAAAAAAAAAAAAAAAAAAAAGCTGCGGACATATGCATATGGCTGTGCTCATAGGTTTGCAAGTGTCGTGCTCAAAAAATGTCCAGCATGTCAACGCTCGTGGCTGATTTTTAACATAAATATCATAGATGGATTGCCGCTTTTTCCCATAGCTCTGGCAGTAGTTTCATACTCTTACGCGAAATAAGGTATTTTTAAAAACCGATCATAACTTGAAAAGAAACCTCTTCAAATAGGCGTCTCTGTGCTGGTTTGAACCCAGGCTCGATCCGTCATATGGTGAGCACAAGGCTCTGGCCACAAGGCTACCACCCCTCCCCTCCCAACTACAAGTGTAACACCCTGACCTCAATTGCTTCCTTTTGTGTTATGGTTTTGGATATGTTGATTTTCGCTATGATTGTTGTTGTGTTGTTTTTTGTGAAGTGCCTCCTTTTTTCCCTTCTCTACCGCCTTCATCATTGTGGAGAGTCTGTAAGTACTGTTTTTGTTCTGTTCACAAGACTCTTATTCAAATCTTTTCGCCCCAGCTGTACTGAAACGTTTTTCTTTCGCTGCATGACCAGTTTGTGTGTGTGTGTGTGTGTGTGTGTGGTGTGTGTGTGTTGTGTGTGTGTGTGTATGTGTATGTGTGTGTGTGTGTGTGTGTGTGTGAGAGAGAGAGAAAGCGCAATACGTATCTTGTCAGCCTAACGGTAATGGAATTCATGCGTTTGTTGTTTCCGGTGAGATTTTGAGCAAAAACAAATGGGTGTCGGGATCTTGTAATGTTTCACCTGACTACGGAACGAGACAGACGATGAGTAGCCTATATGACTGACTTAGAGTGTAAAAAAAGCTTTCGAGTTGGAAAACCGAATTCCGTGAGCTTAAGTTCTGATTATTACTCCATTGATTTTTTTACGTACATTTCTTTGTACTTGTGTGTCTTATGTAGAGGTAGCTCCCAGGCTCAACATTGGTGAGAGTTTTGCAAACACAGTTAGCAGAATAAGTTGCGAACGGACACACATGAAACACTTGACATACTCGCACACCACAACACACATAACACTTGCGTACTCGCACACAAAACACATAATACTTGCGTACATTCGCTCACTTGCGGTAAAAAAAAGAAAAACAACCCACAATACTAATCACTGATTAGATTAAGTACAAACCGAAAGTAACCGACATTTTGATGTCCACAGGAACGCGGGAAAAAAACGTGCTTCACCTTCAACCTCAACCAACCCCCCCCCCCACCCACCCCCCCCCCCCCCCCCCCCCCCCCCCCCCCCCCCCCCCCCCCCCCCCCCGTCCGTATCAACAAGAACTTTGAGCTGACATGGAAGCAGCAGACGAAAGAAAGAGTTGATCGAACACCATGGCCACTGTGATGACGTGTATCTTCAACCATCGTCTAATGTGAGTACGATAAGATATGTTAGTTTTGTTGACCCAGATACTTGATAGTATTTCTGAATAATTGTGTTTAGTTTAAGTAAGCATACGTAAAGGCAGAAGCAGTCGAGCACATGCACATACACGCAACACTAGACACAAATTCAAGCGTAATTTAATTCATAAAACGCTAGCATTTCTACGTCTTTTTACGTAATGTCGGTCAAGCCAGTCACAAACACTTAATCATCCCCTGAAGGGCAATTACAATACAGACATTTTGATACGAATCACGATCAAGAGACACAAGATAGCTTCATTTTTTTACATTTTTTTTAAAATGAATCTTAAAAAAAAAAAGTCATTTTCAAAATGATTGAGAAGTGGTTACCTGCACTTGTTTTTCTCCTCTGCTTTTTCCTCAATACGATAGCTACATTTCGTATTCATTCATTCTAAGATCACTTCAAATAAAAAATATCGCAAGCACTTACGCACGCATGCACACACGCACGCGCACACACACGCACACACACACACACACACACACACACACACACACACACACACACACACACACACACACACACACACACACACACATACACGTAGGAATACAGTGTTATTGACTATAGACTAGATAAGATATACAAATCATTTATGTACGCACTCGCACATGCACGCATACACGCTTCCTCCCTCCATCCCTCCCCTCCCCCGCCCCCTTCCTCCCTCCCTCCCTCTCTCTCTCTCTCTCTCTCTCTCTCTCTCTCTCTCTCTCTCTCTCTCTCTCTCTCTTCCCCTCTCTCCCTACCTTTCTCCCTCCCTCCCTTCCTCCCCTTTCTCTCTGTCTCTCTGTGATTTTCTATCTCTGTTTCTCTGTCTCTGTCTCTCTGTCTTGCTGTTTGTCTGTCTTTGTTTGTTTGTCTGTCTGCCCCCCTCCTCTCTCTCTCTCTCTCTCTCTCTCTCTCTCTCTCTCTCTCTCTCTCTCTCTCTCTCTCTCTCTCTCTCTCTCTCTCTCTCTCTCTCTCTCTTTTCTCTCTTTCAAACCCTCCTTTTCCTTTTAATTAGACACGGTATACCTATCACGCAATCTGTCTTTTTTCCAGATACTTTGCCGCAATCTTTGACCTTTTCGCCAGTAGCGCCATGATACGACATGCACGATGCTCAGCTGGTTAGGCCCGTGTTGATAAAGGGGAGGGAATGAAGGGGAAATGCTCCATCTTTAGTCTTCAGTTATCCCAATCGTTCCGTTTTCACATCACAAACACTTCAGTCTGGGAATATGACGTTATCCCAATCGTTCCGTTTTCACATCAGAAACACTTCAGTCTGGGGATATGACGTTATCCCAATCTTTTCAGTTTTCACATCAGAAACACTTCAGTCTGGGGATATGACGATATCCCAGTCTTTCAGTTTTCACAGCACAAACACTTGGGTGGATTAAGATTAAAAAAGCGCAGAGGGCAGCAATGGCAGCATGCAGAACTACGTTGATTATTGGAAAGTGGTATAAAGAGGTTGGTAACCACGCAGGCACACCAGCCAGGCTCTTATCATTTTTTCCTCTATTTCTATGCCTTTGTCTTTATTATTGCACTTCTCTGTCAGTCCTCTTTAAATGATCACTGGGCACCACCTGATTGCAATCAGTATTCCTTGCTAAAAATTAGAACGAAATAAAATGAATCTAGAGTAATAGGACTAAAACGAAGAAAAAAAATCAAACAACATAAAACGAGATAAAAATAGGGAAATAAATAAAAAGGGCATAAAATAAAATTAAATAAAGGCATAATATAAAAGATAAAATACATGACATAAAAGGAATAAGATAAGATAAAATGAAATGAAAATAAAATCACAATAAAATGAAATAAAACCTAAAATCAAAAAACCGTAAAAAAGAAAATAAAAAGATAAAATAAAATAAAAAATAAGATAAAATAAAACAAAATAAAACAAAATAAAATATAATAAAATATAATAAAATAAAACAAAATAAAATAAAATAAAATAAAATAAAATAAAATAAAATAAAATAAAATAAGTCAATAGGGAAAAACTGCAAGGAATCTGAGAGCAATCCTGGTAACAGTGATCTCCTCTTCCACCACACCAGCACCAACAATGGCTTTCAGACAGTGGTCATTCGGGCTTGTGACTCTGTCACCCCTTTACATTTCTTATGCGTTCGTTTTGGCCAGAAAATACCACCACACACTACGATGACTTTGAGACAGTAGCCATGAGGGATTGTGACTCTTGTCACCTTACATTTCGGATGCATTTCCTTAGCTTCCCCGTCTTTTATCAAACATGGGTCCTAACCTGGTGAGTCATCATGGGAATGGTCTGGGAATTGTCCATGTGGGGGGCAGTGAGGGGTATGGGTCATCTGGAGTCGCTTCAGCAATGCAGCCTGAAATCCAGTGGATCATCTGGGAGTCTTTTCATTAAGTCCTCTGTTCCATCAAACCATTGCATCTGTGAGTATATTAACTGTACAGCCACAATTGAGTGACTATTTTATACAGTATTCGGGTATCGGGTTTTCTTAGTTGTCTATGGTTAGGAAAAAATACTTCATTTTTTTTTTTTTAACAATTCACTTAGGTTTTTGCTTTCTTTTTCCTCAATCCTTTTTTTCTTTTTTTTTGCAGTTTATTATTCATTTGGGGGGTTCAGTTTATTTATTCCATTTGGTTTACTTTATGCTACTTTATTTTGTTTGATTTAACTTTCATTTTGATTTGATTTTATCTTATACCCTACCTTTTCTTTATATCCCTATTTTTTATTCAAATTCTATGTTAGATTTTATTTTGGTTTTCCTATTCTATCTTGCTGTAGACTAATTTTTTTAATTCTAATTATTTTAGTTTGTGGTGCTTCAGTGATGCAGACTTATTAAGGCATCTGTCAGTCTCGGAAGACTATGGAGTTGCGCTCCTGGGTACTGGTAAGTGTGGAGGGCAAGCTGCAGAAATAGCAGCATCTATATCTGGAATAGAGAGTATCATGAAGGTGGTAAAAAGAAATCCTCGTTGTTTGAATATTAACATTTCTGGTTATAGTGTATTTCACTAGAACAATTGTTGGATCATTTTATCGAATATTTAATAATATACACGGACTGGATTCAAACTTGATCGTACTGTGTTAAAGAAGTTTGAAGTCATGAATTTTTTTTTCTCAGCCAATAAACTGACTACAGTTTTCAGTCACACTGATAACTTATTACTTTCAGGTGGTTGGGTCTGGAATCGACTGTCAGTGACCTGACGTGTATGAGGGGAGCCATCAAGACCTGAGTTTTGGAAAAGCTAGATCAGGTACTTCTATTTTTTCCCATTTTGACAGGTTTCTGACCTAATACTGTCTTTAGT
This sequence comes from Stramonita haemastoma, assembly GCA_030674155.1. Classification (NCBI taxonomy): domain Eukaryota; kingdom Metazoa; phylum Mollusca; class Gastropoda; order Neogastropoda; family Muricidae; genus Stramonita; species Stramonita haemastoma. The sequence goes on from CM060321.1 coordinate 64,021,312, forward strand.
CCAGTATTTTGTTTGGCTGCTTTCATTGCCAGTAATCTGTCCACTTTATCTGTCTGCCCAGTTATTTTTTTCTGTATCTAACGAGGATAAATTTTAATACAGATATGTTACTTAATTCTTGTCCACTCTTTACCTCACCTGCCCTTTTATTTTTTTTTTTTTTACTTTATTTAGAGGATTCATTTCAATAAAGATAGGTTATTTTATTCTGGCCTATTTTTTTTTACCTATGTTCAATATTTATTTTATTATTCATTTTTTTCTGTGCTTTACTATTTCTAACTGTCCGTTCTTTTCCTCTCTTTCACTGTTTTCCGACTGGCCTCTCTTCCAATATTCTTTAGTTATGCTGTTTTGTAATTGTGTGTTAGTGGCGTCTCTGTCATCGTTGTTTTAAAAACATATTTTTTCCATTGCCTCTTTCCTAACTCTGGTGATTTTTTTTCTAGGTACCGTAATGATGAGACAGGAGGGTGCCACTTGCATTTCAACACTACCAAGCACTAAAAAGCATGACGTCTACAAGAATGAAATTATCAGGTAACTTTGATTTTGGCATTCTTTTTCTCTCTCTCTCTCTCTCTCTCTTCTCTCTCTCTCTCTCTCTCTCTCTCTCTCTCTCTCTCTCTCTCTCTCTCTCTTCTCTCTCTCTCTCTCTCTCTCGGGCCAAAGGCCAGAATCCTGTGTGTGTGTGTGTGTGTGTGTGTGTGTGTGTGTGTGTGTGTGTGTGTGTGTGTGTGTGTGTGTGGTGTGTGTGCGCGCGTGCGTGTGAGTGCGTGCGTGCGTGCGGGTGAGTGCGGTGTGCGTGTGAGTGCGTGTGTGCGTACGTGCGTGTGTGTGTGTGCGTTTGAGCACGCGCACGAACTGCATGGGTGCACATGTAGGGGGGGGGGGGTGCATGCGTACAAGATCAACTATGAGTGTGCCAAAAAATTTGAGCGAGACATGCACAAGCGATCATGATATCTTAATTTGTATCACTCAATACATTATTATTCATATTTTGTATGCCGATGTGTACAATCATGTTTACTCTTTGTAGTTTCCTTTTCAGAATCCAGGCAATCTGTACACCGCTAGAAATTGCATGAGTTAGAGTGCAAAATGTTAGGAGTCTGAAGACTTATGAACATTAAATTATTTGAAGTCTGAAGTCTGAAGTCTCTCTCTCTCTCTCTCTCTCTCTCTCTCTCTCTCTCTCTCTCTCTCTCTCTCTCTCTCTCTCTCTCTCTCTGTGTCTCTCTCTGTCTCTGTGTGTGTGTGTCTCTCTCTGTTTCTGTCTGTCTGTCTGTCTGTCTGTCTCTCGCTCTCTCTCTCTCCCTCTCCCTCTGTCTCTGTCTCTGTCTGTCTGTCTGTCTGTCTGTCTGTCTGTCTGTCTGTCTGTCTGTCTGTCTCTCTCTCTCTCTCTCTCTCTCTCTCTCTCTCTCTCTCTCTCTCTCTCTCTCTCTCTCTCTCTCTCTCTCTCTCACAGGATGCTGTGTGTAGTGCCTGGTCTTCTGTGCTTGTGACTTTACACAGGTAGTCTGCCACTGGCCTCAGCCGACACATTCTGTCTTCAGAGCAGTTTATTTCATTGTTCTGGTTGCATGTTGGCTATGTTCGTGTTTCTGTAACCCACAGAGTGCTGACATGAGTTATGGGATCTTTAACGTGCCTATTTGATCCTGTGCATGTTTACACGAACGTTACTAAGGCACTGGTAGGTCTGCACCTGGAGTCTAGTGGGTGGTGTATAAAAATCTCCACCCTTAATTCACCAGACGCCGTCGCCAGAATTTGAATCCACAACTTCATGAATCCAAAGGACTGAAGTCAAACGGTCTTAACCACTCGGCTATAGAGATGATGATATAGAACTAAAACTTGGAGAGTACATGAAAGGGCTGCACTCTACATTCGAAATCCAGTGAATTAGCTATTGCACCTTTGGCAGCTGGTCAGTTGTTGGTGGTTGTAATTTATTTTAAAAATCTTTCTTCGATATTTGTGTTTAGATAAAGAACTGCTATCGGGTTTGTTTTCCTATTTTTAAGTTTGTGATTTTTTTTTCTATTCATCCAGGAAACACACGTCGAAGTAGGATGCCTGTGCGACCTACTTTCGTTCATATGACAAGGTAATAGTGGTTGCTGTCTGAGAGTTCGAGGAAGAAGAAAGAAGAAATCCCGGTAACATATGAGCCAGTGCAGCCAGCACAGTGTCAGTGAAACCCGAAGTCGAATGGGGCATCATAACCAGGCCATTAACCTACCGTCCAGTTTTGTCTGTAGCAAGTGTGGCACAGACTGTCATGCACGTTTTGTATATGATTCTTAATTTGGGTTTTTTTTTCGGGGTGTGTGTGTTGGGGGGGGGGGGGGGCGATTTGTTAAGCTTTGGTATTAATCTAACCAGGTGATTAGTTGTGAGGTTTTTGACAAATTGTTTTTTTTTAGCGGTGTCGTTTTTGTTTGTTTTTTAGTTGCTCTTACTGGTAAAATACTTGGGTCTTGACACGACTTTTCATGTGGTAAAAAAAATGTCTAAGAAATGTTGTTAGACTGAATGATAGCAAAGGCTTTTTCAAAATGAACTTGTTGTTTCGCAAGTGTTGTAAATCTTTTTTGTTTGTTTTTTTAATTTGTTCTGAGTTGTTTGCTTATTTCGTCGTTGTTTTATTTTTATTTTAAATTATTTTATATCATTTATTTTATTTTAATTTATTTAATTATTCATTTATTTATTTATCTTTAGTCGCCAGACTAAACGAGAGAGAGAGAGAGAGAGAGAGAGAGAGAGAGAGAGAGAGAGAGAGAGAGAGAGAGAGAGAGAGAGAGAGAGAGAGAGAGAGAAGAGAGAGAGAGAATGCGTGTGTGTGTATAATTGGTCTATTTCGGGGATGTTGGAATAGCAATCGTGTGCCTTACACATCCAGTCCCCGATTGTATGCAGTTTTGTAAATTTTGTCTACCGTTCCCATTGGCACACAATGACTTAGCGTGTGTGCAAGATGTTCTGTGTGCGTTTGCACAAGTGACCCCTGATTAGTCTCATCGGAAAGACTTTTGAGGAATGGAGTGAGTTGAGAGTGTATGTGTATATGTGTGTATGTGTGAAAGTGTATATGTATGTGTATATGTATATATGTGTGTATATGTATATGTGTGTGTGTGTGTGTGTGTGTGTGTGTGTGTGTGTGTGTGTGTGTGTGTGTGTGTGTGTGGTGTGTAGGGGATTGTCGTAGGGAGGAGACATTATTCGCACGTGTATGTCTGTGTGTGTGTGAGGTATGAGAGGGTGGGGGATAGTGGTGATGGGGAGGAGACATCACTGTTTGGGGAGGGGGGGTATGGAGAGAACACATCAGGCTGGAGGGAGAGGTAAGGAAAGGAAAAGTATTTTAAGAGGGGGGGGGAGTGCAGATGCACAGCTAGAGCAGTCTGGATAGAAACAGTGGGTTGAGAGATCATTTCCCTACTGGGTTTAATTTGGGCTTTTTCTAACGAACGCAACTAGCCCAAAAATGTCTTAGGCTTAAATCATTTTGGACACAAAAGTCCAATAAAAATTTGTGGAAACTGGAAGTTCAGTACATAACCTAAGCTGTCAACAGGACTGGTGATTCTGATTTGAAGGACCATGCTATTGCGAGCTGTATACCATTGTGTCTATAGCTATGTACCATTTGTCTATGTGCTATTGTGTCCACATGCATTCTAACTTTCAGACCGAAAACCTGACAGACCACCCTTTTCCCGCTACTAACTGTTAACACTAACCCTGACACTAACCTCAACCCTAACCCTGGCCCCACATGTGGACACAAAAGACAGTGGATATGGTATGCTGACACAATGGCCAAATAGTTTTTTTTTTAATTTGGTTTTGAATTAAATTGAATTTATTGGTAGTAAGAGGTTAAGCACGGGGCTTTTTTTTACACCATGTTCTTAAAAAAACAAAAGAAAAATCAAACAAAAAAAAACCAACGTAATCTTTTAAGTACACAAAAAATGATTTTTTCTATAAGATTGATCGTCATAATGAAATGATATAAACCGCCATTATTAATTCTGCTAGGGTTGGTCGGAGAAGAGGTCCCTGGACTTTTAGGGTGAAAGCTTTCAGGAGTAGGGTCTATTCTGGTACAAAGGAATGGAGGGGAAAGGTGTAATGGTTGAGGATGAGGAATTTAGTGGGTTTTACAATAACAAAGAACAAAATATTGTATTGGGACACAGGGCAGGCAGTCAGACCTGATTTATGTTCAGGGGAGAGTGGGCGTTGGGAGCATTTTACAATGTTTATTTAGAAGCATGAAGCAAGAGGATGCTAGTCTTAGAATGTATAATCATTTGAAAGAGGGGGGGAGGGATGCAGTTTTGAAAAGTTTATTGAAAAGTAAAAGTAGGTAGTACTGGTTTTAGAGTGCATTAATAATCATTGGAGGAAGGTTCTGGGAGACTGAAGATGCATTGCGAGAGAGGGGCTTTATCAAAGAGGTGTAAAAAGTATGTACAGGATAGTGTGTGTGTGTGTGTGTGTGTGTGTGTGTGTGTGTGTGTGTGTGTGTGTGTGTGTGTGTGTGTGTGTGAGCGTGTGTGTGTGTGAGCGTGTGTGTGTGTGTGCGTGTGTGTGTGTGTGTGCGTGTTGTGTGCGTGTGCGTGTGCGTGTGCGTCTGTGTGTGCGTCTGTGTGTGTGTCTGTGTGTGTGTCTGTGTGTGTGTCTGTGTGTGTGTCTGTGTGTGTGTCTGTGTGTGTGTCTGTGTGTGTCTGTGTCTGTCTGTGTCTGTCTGTGTCTGTCTGTGTCTGTGTCTGTGTGATGTTTTATTTTGATGTTAATAGAATTACTATTGTGATGTTTTTTTTTTACATTCGCTCCACATGTGTATGCAGTTTTCAATTTGTTTTCCCTTCCCACTCGTACACATTGGCCTACTCTGCTAAAAAGGGAAACAGGTTTCAACTATGTGTGTATGTTTGTGGTTTAAAGAATTTTATGTATTTGGGGGGATTTGCAGTTGTAAAACCAGCATTGAAAGATTTTCCATAATTTTGACAAAGATGGAAAGGGTGGTATTGAAATGCTGCATAAAAATTGTAGTTTTTCCCAAAATACAAAATTTTCCATGTAAATGTTTAACAACCATGCATTAAAAAAGGCATTTCCCCTTTTGTTATTCTACAAAACCTGGCACGAGAATTTGTTGCCCTTTATTGCATACCGTGTATAATATTGCAGGCATCTTGTATTAGGGTATCCTGTTACCTTATTTATTTCTTGCCTTTTGCTTTGCCGTAGGTCAGGGACATGCCCATTACCCAGGTCATAGCACTCCCAGTCCATAACAGACCACCCTATCTGCATATGGCCTGGATCAGTGCTCATTGCCAAATAATTTATCTTTCTTGCAGTTATCCAACCTGTGTACTGTATATTTAATGTCTATTTGCTTTTTTTTCAAGAATTCAACTTCATTTCTAGTGTGTATTCTAAAAACTGCGATACAGCAAATGGGAAATGCAATATAGCAGATGAATGCAATATTATTGAGGTGTTTTTTTGTTGTTGCTACTCCTTGTTTTTACTTTTGTGTTATCATAAAACTTGGGTTATGTAAGACTAAAAAATGGTTTATCGTGCGCGCTCGTGTGTGTGTGTGTGTGTGTGTGTGTGTGGGTGTGTGGTGTGTGTGTGTGTGTGTGTGTGTTAGTGCTTACAAGATGTATTATTTTTGTGTGCTTTAAATCACTTTAAGTAGCAGGAAAATGTACATTTTAGCAAAAATTGTTGGACAGCTGGTCTTGTATCAAAACATTGTTTTTGTAGGATCTAGTTACCAAAAACTTAACTTTTTATGTTCTCCATTAAGAAGTACTGTACTGTGTGCGAAATTAATCTTGCTGTTGATATTCTTTCTTTTTGTATTGTATGTGTTAGGATTTTGGTTATTAGTTAGTTAGTTAGTTAGTTCTTCAGTTTAACGTCCTTCCACTAAATAGTGATATCAGACGGGAAAGTGTATATGAGTGAGTGAGTGTGTGTATGGAGGGGGTGGGAGGGGGGGGGGGTTGGGATGAGCACATAGCTAAATTTCTGCATTAAACAACTATAAGAACCAAAAATTAAAACCATAGAACAAAATAATAAAAAGACAGAAATAACATCTTAAACACTAACTTTGTAATTCATATAACTAGTTAAAAAAACAACAAAAAACCCATTAAACTATAAAAACCTGATAATAGGACTATGACTTAATGACAATTTCTTTCATTAGCGAAATGTCTTTTAGAATTTGCTCTATGCAAACGTATGTGAAAACGGGTAAAAAGTTTTTTAAATCTCTGCATTCTAAAAGAATGTGACTTATTGTAATATTTTTGCCACAGATACATGTTGCTTTTTTTTGAAAATTTCGATCTAAAAGCATTTAGCTTGAATCTATGAATAAGAGATACATTTCTATATTCATGAGTTACGGCATTTGATCTTATCAAAAGATAATAAATGGGTTATTGTGAACTGTTATTTTCCAGTGTACTAATAGCTCATTATTTAAGTGTAGTATGACAAAATTGTAAGTTTGTAATGACTTTATGGTTTTGCTTATGAAGCATTTTGCTGTTTGGGGCTTATCTGTTCCCCAGATGAAGGGGGCATATTTTACGCTTATGATGTGGTTTCTAGTCAACATTTGGGTTGCTCGACTTTGCTTTATTTCCTTTTTTGGGTATAAACTCGCCAAGCAGAATTATTCTGCGAAGTGTAACCCCCAATCCCTTTTTTTTCTAAACCTAACGTTACCTTTTCCTGAATGAATCATACGATGCTTTTTCAATGTACATGTTCAGTTATGGGGTTGTGGCATTTGATGTTTCAATATTTGTCCTGAAGGCTTGGAATTTCCACGTTTTATCTAGGAACTGTGTAATTGGTTTAGTTGCATGTAAGCATTCCTAATAATGCCCACATTTTCACCTCCAAATGAAAGATGATTTATACGTGCAGTTTGTTGCTTGTGTCATTTGATTTCTTTATGTAATTTTTTATATATTTTCCTTTGTGTAAATTACAAGCCAGGTTTGCTACCATTCTCAAAATTCTGGGATGATCGAAATGAAGGCTTGTCCATCTGAATGTGTGGAGAAAGTATTGCATGTTTCATTAGAGGATCAAAACGTTTTCTCCAACCAGCATTGTTTCCAATTTTCCCTGTATTTTTAACAGCCCCGAACAAAACCGACATGTTTATATTTAGACATCCAAGTGTCAAGTGGTGAGCACACACCGCTGGCACTGCCAACTGACTTTCTTTCCTGAAAAAAACAGACGAGCTTTACATAACTCCCTCATTTTTTGAACTTAAGATTAGCAAGCTGATGTTTTGCACCTACTCATTCAGTGTGTTTTATTTAGCTGCAAAGATTGCATGGCTGGAATTAAGAATGTTGTCACAACTGTATATTTTAATCATTTTGGGATGTACATGTCATTTTTGTGTGAGAGATTTCAAATGATAGTGTGAGAATTCCAAAGCCAAGAAAGTTAGTCGGTCGGTCATTGTTACAGCTTGTCAGAGCATTGGGAAAAGCCTACCTCCCCCTTCAGCCCCCAAAATACTGGAGTTAGGGTTGGGTAGCCGGCTCGCAGCTGAAACGAAACGATGAAAAGGCAGATCCAGATTTACCTATAAGGTATTGTCAATAGTGGAGTTGTACAAATTGTCAAAATGTGACCAAAAATAAACCCAAACTTGACTAAGATTTTTGTTCAGAGTTCCATTCATAGGAGTGACTGTAACAAGTGTACAATGTATGTGTACAAGAGTTGTTTGCATATTATGTACACCCCTGTCTGTCTGTCTTTCTTTCTGTCTTTCTGTTTCTGTATGTCTGTCTGTCTGACTTATTCGCTTTTATTTTGAAACACACACAAAAAAAATCTTTTTGAAATCATTCGAGTTCTAAACTCACAATTTTGACTACAAAACCCCACAAAATATTGACTGTCAAGTTTAACTTTTCTCTGCAATTCCCGCCTGCTTATTACTGTTAATAGTGCAGTCAATATAACCGTGTGTGTGTGTGCATGTGCGCGCGCGCGCGCACGTGTGTCTGTTTGTAAGATTAGATATAAGCTCACACGCGGGTGGATAAGGATAAGTGGGTGGGTGTAGCAGCCTTTTGTATATAAATGCATATATACAAATATATGTCATATATCTACATATATATATATATCTGTGTGTGTGTGTGTGTGTGTGTGTGTGTGTGTGTGTGTGTGTGTAAGATATATATAAAATATATGCCCTGCATCAAACAAAAGATGGCTAGTGTGAGGGAGATTATGCCTGTGCTCACTCACCACTAAAAGATTTGCTCGTAACTCCTACCTGACGGACCTCACGCAAAATGAATACAAAAATTTCATCAACTGCAAAGGTAAAATCTCACAAACAGACAACACAACAATGATACGAATTTCCACACTCGGGAGTATTCCGGATCCTAAGTTTGGCGTTATAACCTCTACGTACTCCGCTCAGTTTTGTCCACGTTCTCGTGAGTAGAGAACAGGAATTTGCTTGTTTGTGTATTCTGCCTCTACTACCAGCAGCCTCGTACGCTGTGATATGATGCCATAATGGAAGAAAATGGGCGTTATTTTGTCATTTTCCTCACGTTAACTGGAGGTCCAGGTCGATTTTGTCGTAAACAAAGGATGGGGTCTATACACGTATTACGTTCGTGTTTGTAGCCTTTTCCGTTGGAACATTTGTAGACTGTGCGCTCAGAGTAAAAGGGTTTTGTTTGTTGTTCTGCCTGCTCCCCAAGAGTTTAGTTCTGAGAACTGGTATGACTTCAGAAGCGGATGATACTATATTATAAAAGATTAAAGCGCTTTTTGCCTGCTTCTCCCTAGAAAGCATACATACTTCATAGATTTGTAACTCTACACGTATGTAGGTACGTATTGACGTACGTACGTACACACACACACACACACACACACACACACACACACACACACACACACACACACACACACACACACACACACACACGTCCAGACAGACAGAGACAGACAGATAGACAGACAGACGTACAATCTTTTCATTATACGCACAAGCATTCACATGACCCTAAAAAACATTGGAAGCCGGAAAATGGCACAAAAAGTGTTTAGTATTCTACACACAGCAGCACATGAGTGCGCAAGAAACGAAACACGATTTATGATCTTC
>CM060321.1:64038037-64040537 GCA_030674155.1 Stramonita haemastoma
CTTTGATCTAAGTCCACAATTTCAAAACAAACAGTTTTCTTAACTTTAAAGGAGTAGAGGAAGCACGATATTGCTAGTAAAGACCTTTTCTCCGAAAAAGGTAAACGTGCTCCGTCTTCGGTTTGAAATATAAGGTTTCAATCCAGTACTATGATATGATCTCTGTTTTATGTTTTAGTTCTGGACATAACACGATAATACATCATGTCAGATAAAGAGGTTAGAGGATACAAAATTCAGAAACAATATCATCATCGACAACAATAACAAAGCTAACACCACCACGTCTTCTTGTCCCACCACCACCACAAGCAACAATAACAACAACACATCTACTAGTTCCACCCCCCCCCACCACCACCACCAACCACCACAAGCAACAGCAACAATAACAACAACAATACCACCCCTGCTTCTAACCCCCCCCCCCCAACACCACCACAACAAGCAACAGCAATAACAATAACAACAACAGCAATACCACTACTGTTACTAGCCCCACCACCACCACCACAACTAGCAACAGCAGCAACAACAATGGTAAAATGACTTTACTACAGGCAAAACATCATTCTAAATACCATGATGCAGCACGAGCATCGCAAACAGATCACAAAAGGCGCAAATGAGACACGCACGAATTCAACAATGTGTGTTCATTAATCTTACATCTTCTTTTTCTTTTATTTGCTAAGAGGTTTTGAAACAAAAAGATATGAAGGACGAAGATGAAGGGAAATGAATGAGGGAAGGAAGCAGGGATAAAACGTAGAGGCTTGGAAGTGAACGAAAGGAGAAACAAAGCCTCCAAGAATACATTTCATCATCCGGAAGCCGGGTTAGGTGTGACGTCACCAACACTATGGGGGTTAATGAAAAAGAAAACGTGGACATTTTCTTGCCGCTTTCAGTCGTAAAACTGTTAAATACGTCATAACTAGCCTGATTTCTGGAAAACTAAACATGAATAAATTTGATTGGTCATACATGAAAAAGGAATACAAGCTCAATTCGATAAATAGTTTAATAAATGCTTCTAATTTTTGCAATATATGAACAAAAACGAATAAAGTTATTACATGATTAAAAGTATATTGTAGAGTGCATTGTGTCAATGCAGATTTTTTTGCGTGAATATCGGGCTACCTTGCCTGAAGAATAATGAATAATGAATATATATATATATATATATATATATATATATATATATATAATATATATATATATATATATATATATATATATATATATATATATATGTGTGTGTGTGTGTGTGTGTGTGTGTGTGTGTGTGTGTGTGTGTGTGTGTGTGTGTGTGTGCACATATACCTGTAAATATTATCAGTATAGCACATATACCTGTAAATATTATCAGTATATAAATCAATAAATGGGTGAATGAATAAATGAATAGAGAAATAGTAACTCATTAGATAAATGAATAAACATAAAAGAACAAAAGATAATAGATGGACTGCGGATAATATGGAAGAAAAGCCTCATGAAACCAGCATAACGTTGATGACGATGATAGAATAACAACAGAGAACACGGTAGTTTCATCAAATACAAGAATAGTCAACTCCAGAGGAAAAATCCTCTTGAAAGAGATTCGAACCCACGTTAGCAGATCACATGCGCATCGCGCATCACTCTGACCACCAAGCTCTCTCTCTCTCTCTCTCTCTCTCTCTCTCTCTCTCTCTCTCTCTCTCTCTCTCTCTCTCTCTCTCTCTCTCTCTCTCTCTCCTCTCTCTCTCTCGTGTGTGTGTGTGTGTGTGTGTGTGTGTGTGTGTGTGTGTGTGTGTGTGTGTGTGTGTGTGTGTGTGTGTGTTGTGTGCAAGCAAACAGTAAAAACATTTTGCCCTCCCTCAGAAGATCTGTGCTCCGCTACAAGATTAGGGAAAGTAAGAAATGAAGAGAGAAACGGACAAGGAAGGAAATAATGTAAGACCAAACAAACGAAAAAAAGAAAGACAGACAGAAAAAAACAGAAAAAAACAGAAAGAAAGAAAGAAAGAAAGAAAGAAAGAAAGAAAGAAAGAAAAGAAGGAAAGCAATGAAGGAAAGAGAAAAAAAAGAAATAAAGAATGACAGAATGACACAAAGAAAGAACTAAATGAAGCGACGATTGAAGAAAAGGAAAGAAAAAAAAAGAGATAGAGGAAGACAAACAGACAAACAGGAAAACAAAATAAAACTGGCAGAGAAGGTAACAAAACAGACGAAACGAAGAAAAAAATAGAGGAATAAAAAGCATTTGGCAACTCTCTTGTATAATTTGAAAATTACAGCGCTTTTAGCTGAAGTTCTAGAATTACAGGGGTCACACCTTTATTCTCTCTCTCTCTCTCTCTCTCTCTCTCTCTCTCTCTCTCTCTCTCTCTCTCTCTCTCTCTCTCTCTCTCTCTCTCTCTCTCCCCTCTCTCTCTCTCTCTCTCTGTTTTGTTTTGTTTTGTTTCGTTTCGTTTTGTTTTGTTTTGTTTTGTTTTGTTTTGTT
>CM060321.1:64048037-64053037 GCA_030674155.1 Stramonita haemastoma
GCAGCAATATGGTTCCAATGATGTTTGCTAGGAACATTTTAGCCAAATCAACAAGCTCCTAACGTAAAGTCTTGCATTCTACATTTGGGATGAAAAAAGTATTTGACGTCGGAGTAGGGCTGCCTATAATTATGGGGATGTACTTGAAAACTGTCACGTGCAATCTTCTCATCTAGTGTGTACTTACGGTCTCATGGTGACTCCCTAGTCGGATTTGTACAACAGAGTACATATTCTGGGAAACTAAAGTGTTAGGCTCTAGAATAGACACACACGCTCGCGCTTGCACACGCAAGTGCACATGCTCACGCACGCATGCATGTAAGTATTCACCCATGCATGCACCCACGGATGCATACATGCATGCACGCACACACTGACACACAGACACACAAACACACAAACACACACACTCATTCGTTCACGCACACATAAACAAGCACATATAGTGTTAATTATGTTTAACAACTATTTCTAGAGAACATGACTGGGGTAGTGTATGATCTTCATTGCAAACATTTCTAGAAGTCAAGTAAAAGGTTGTTCTGTTTACTGTAATATATTATTACATTCTTTGCCACGTACAGTATTTCATTCTGTTTCTCATTCTCTGACAGAACACGTTTCCTCCACCACACAGCCATGCCCCAGTTCCAGACGTTACTGGACGCTCTACAGCACTGGGCCAGAGTGAAACCTGACTGCCCTGCCACCATCTTCCGCGATGGAAGCCACCACCACCACCACCATCAGCATCAGAGGCGGCACGTGCTGACCTGGGCCACCCTGCACAGACTGGCAGGCCGCTTTGCCGCCGTGCTGAAGAGCAGGGGGCTGTGCCGGGGACAGTTGGTGCTCAACACGCTGCCCAACAGCCCGGAGAGAGTGGTGTGCGAGGGTGGGGTGTGGATGTCCGGGGCGGCCTCTGTCAGTGGCCGCTACCTCCAGGCTGACTGTTCGGACCTCCTGCACTCTCTGAGAATGTCGCGTGCTCAGGCTGTTCTCGTGGATCCTGACATCCAGGACGGACCCTGGCACGTGCTGAAGAAACATATCACGCTGGACGATGCTGACACCGTGGTGTCTTCTTCTTTCCCCTCTCTGCAGAACGTTGTGTTTGTACGCCGCGTGGAGAACCAAGGTGAGGGAGATTTCCTCACAGACCTGGAAGCGAGGACGGAATGGTTTCAGGCTGGTGACGTGTCCCCTGACGATGTCCTGAGTGTCTTCACCACGTCGGGGACTACAGGCTTCTCCAAGCTGGTGGTCCACTCTCACGGAAACCTGCTGGACTGTCTGACAGGCAGCGTCTTCGCGGAGCATTACGTGCAGTCTCCAGTTCAGCTGAACCTGACCCCTTTAGGCTGGATAGGAGGATCTTTGCCTCTGTTCGTGGTGCCTGGGGTGACCCGTGTCGCCTGCGATCTCAGAGCAGGGGTACCTGAGGACATGCCCCAGTTCATCTGGACGGCAGCTCAAGAAGAAAAATGCACCAGCGTCAGGTTTTCCCCCACGCTGATGGCGGATGTGGTCAAAGTTGCCCAAGCACACAGGCAGAAATGTCAGGCAGACCCGAGTGCCCCAGCTCCTTGGGAAGTGACGACCATCCTGCTGACAGGCATCCCCTTCAACCGCTCTATGATTCAGGCGGGGCTGACCCTGGCACGTGAGGTCTGTGTCCACTACGGAGCCACAGACGCCGGAGCGGTGACTGCACACATCGTCACCAGCGCTGATGCCTTCCTGGATCACGACGTGGGGACACCCTTCCCAGGAACAGAAGTGAGAATCGTCAGTGCTCAGAACGAAGGTGAAGCACTGCCGAACGGCCAGACAGGGCACGTGCTGGTCAAGGTGCCCCACGTCCTGATGAGCTACCTCCACGACCCTCAGGCCACAGCTGCAGCCTTCACTAAGGACGGCTTTTTCCGCACCGGGGACCTGGGAAGACTGGACGAGCGAGGTCACTTGTTTGTAGAAGGGAGAAGCAGCGACGCCATTTTGAGAGGAGATGCTATCTTCTCCCCGACATGGATGGAGCAGAAGATTCTGGAATCTCTGAGCGTGAAGGCCGTTACCATTGTGGGAGTACCGGACCCCTTACTGAAGGAGGAGCTGTGTGCCTGCCTGGTGCTGCAGTCTGAGGATGTGTCCTTGGAAGACGTGCGCGGGTTTGTGGAAAGGGTTGTGTCCGAGGGCGACCCTTTGTCGCCTGTGCCCCGGTATTACCTGAGGTTCGAGTCTCTGCCTGTGACCGACACTGGCAAGCCCATGAGGAGGGATGTGAAGGCACAGGCCGCGCGGCTCCTTGGCTTAGCGAAGGTATCTGACTGAAGGTGTGGATCAATTGAAATATGAGAGCATGCATGCATATGCATGTTCACGTAAATGCACACGCGCGCACAAAAACGCGCGCGCGCACACACACACACACACACACACACACACACACACACACAAACACACACACACATGCAAACGCACCTGTGTATGTGTTTCCTTTGCTCTTGGTTTATATAAGAACCTGGGAGGTGTTTTATTTCTGTATGGCCTGTTTATTGAAAACTGCTTGTCATTGTTTGCTCGCTGATTTCCTATTGGTTTATTGTAGCAACTTTTGTCACTTGTTTTGTTCTTGTATTTCTTTGTTTCTAATGAGTGGTATTTTGCATTTTGTTTTATTTTGTGACTATGATTAATTTTCATCATTTGATTTTGTTTTGAGTAGTTTATCTTATCTTTCTTTTTTAACTAAGAAAGGAACCATTTATTGCTGTTGGACAATATTTTGTGTCTGATTGTACATATGTTTTCATATATAGAAATAATTACAATTTTGCTGTGAGAATGAATGTGTATGTGCAAGTTTTTCTCTGTTGCATGCAAATCCCCTGATCTACAATTCATTAGTTATTATGGGATATTATTACAAGGATACCTTCTTTCAAGACACCTATACTTAGAAAAATTCCGTATTCAAGATTTTAGATGGCAATGTATTACGGCATTTCCACAACTTTTGCTAAATGACATACGAATCCTGCAATGGATACGAACATGGCAGTCAGATCAGGGCTGTTTTACAATTTGTTGTTCATGTATAGACATCGCTAGCACTTAACAGACATATCCTATGTTCAGCAGTCTGTGTATATGTTAGAGAGAGAGGGGGAGAGAGACAGAGATAGAGACAGAGACAGAGGGAGACAGAGAGAGACAGAGGCAGAGACAGAGAGACAGACGGATGTAAATATGAGTTCTGTTTTCGGGTTTATATGCGCGACTTTCCTTCTTTTTTCTTTCAGTGTCTATATTTCTTGATTTTGTTGAAACTGTCTGTAGACGGACATGAACAAACATGTAAGTAATACACTGACGTCTGAGAAATGTCAGTGCATTGTATCATGTGTAGATTATTTTGCTGTATGCACTCAACTTTTGCTCTGTTAATGTTGTTTAGTAAATATGTCTTTGATGTAAATCTTATAAAATGAATAAAAACTTTCTACCAAATTTCGTTCATGGTTGTGCGAAACTTATGGGATGTGAAACTAATTCACTTCTACGTAAAGTAAGAAGGCAAATTAAAATCTTTTTATGACAGTTTTCCTTTGTTTATTACTTTGCAGAAGGGGGAAACGTTTTTCTTTGAAAATGTATTGGCTATCTCCTTGCGGAAAACACAACAATATACACTACATTGAAAGGTTACAGACACTGGAAGTCTATAACTTCCTTTTGAACAAATCATTTTGCGTGTTTACGTATGTTTATTTATTTATTTATTTATTCATCTACACTTTTCATTTTCCCGCGGATAATGGAATAGGCTGTCGTGCGGTTTTTTTGCATCCAGTATCTGAAAGCTTGACCACAAAAGTTCTTCGGATGACACTACAAATCGAGACCCTGTGTGCGAATGCACGGACCTGTTCCGCTTTTCGGAAGCGCAGGCCATTGTGTGCCGGTGGGAACACTTGACAAAAATTACAAAACTGCGTACACACAGGGACTGGATGTAAAAAAGCATCTGATTCAATTATCCTCGATGTAAAAGAATAAATAAATAAACGAATAAATATAAAAAACAAAATTAATGAATCAATAAAATGAATAAATAAACTACTACACAAGGCTCAAAGGTGCTAATGGAAAACAAAAGAATCGAATGAAATATGTTCAATGCTAATAATTTACTTATAAATGCAAAGAGATAAAGGACAATTTTGAATAAGCAAAACAAGGAATACGGACAGTACTACGGTGTTGTGCTTTAGCATTTGGGGAACTAACAGCCCAAATTTATTTCATTCGATACGATCAAAAGATCAATCCTTACCTAAGATTAAACAACTTTTTGCTATAGTGTTATTCAAGTTCAGCTTTTCATGTGCGCTAAATTAATACATGGACTTTTGTCATTGTATCCCTAAATGGCTAAGCCCTGTAATTCTACCTTCCAAACTGTCCGTCAAAAACTTTCTCTGATTCTATAGGTCATATAAACAAAGAAAACAAATCCTAACTCATAGAGAAAAGATGGACAAGACGTGGGGACAACTGGAACGCCTAGCCCAGAGCCGAGATGCCTGGAGACAGCTGGTTGGCAGCCTATGCCCCAGAAGGGACCACAGGCAGACATGACATGACAATTCATACAGATTTTTAAAGCAAAAATGCGTAGGGTCAAACAAAAAACCCACAATGATTCGTTTGAACCTTCGAAAAAGAAAAGTACTGAATGGTACAATGTGGTTAGGACTTTTACTCTTTCACCAGTCTGTACACCTATATCTCGCTGTTCAGCAACAGCAGCACCGACACAGAAAGTAGCAGCCATAACTCTTTATTCTAACCCATCTTTTTTATGTGATATTTTTTTCTCTCTTCTTCGTTTCTTTTGTTCTCGACTTGTCGTCGTTCTGCTTCTTCTACTACCACTACTTCTTGTACGCTGCTTCTGCTGTTGCTACTGCTGCTAATACTACAGGTGCTACTGC
>CM060321.1:64055537-64060537 GCA_030674155.1 Stramonita haemastoma
TGGTAGTTTACCTGAAAGCTCGTTTTCAATGCTACTTTGTCTTGGTCTCTTTAATCTTTGGAAAGTCAAAAACATATTTTGGGGAGCAATTTTCTTGAGTAGTTCCTACTTCAAACAACGTGCAGTTTACCCAGACTATGTGCTTTGCTTCATTCATTCATCATGCCTGGGAATCACCATGGGACCGTACAAACACGCTGCAGAGGAAAAGCAAGGAATTGCTTGTACTGTATTTATATTGTCGTGCTTTGTATAAGGGGATAAGGGGAGGGGGGGTGGGGGTGTTAGCCCATCTTGCAACAGCAGTGTAGTTTAACAGAGAGTACGTAATAATACGGTTTAGCTATATGATGTGATGCAGCATAGTATAGTACTGTCAGTAACATTGCCACACAATAAACATCTTTTTCATTTAGTTTTGTCCTAGTGAGGAAAAGCTAGTGGAGGAAAAAACAAGTGCAGGTAACCACTTACAACTTCTCAATCATTTCGAAAATGACTTATCAACGATTCCATAAATTAAAAAAAATGAAATAGAAATAAAATCTTGGAAATAATATCTTTCTTTTAGTTTTGTCCTAGATCCATAATAAGGCAGTCTCATTCCTTATCCATCAATATTCTCAAAGCAGTAGTCTAGCCAGCTCATTTTTCTATGTGCCCTTTCTCCCATGTAATTCACACTCTCCTTCTGACCATTCCCCAGCGAAAACAGAAACCTTCCAGACGACATGCTGGCTCTGTTTGAACGAGAAAGATTTATACGCTTGGTGTTTAGAGTCGACTGCGCATTGTGCGCTCTCACGTCATGAAGACAGAGAAAGTCTACTTGCCCAATCTGTATTTATTCCTTTGAGGGTAAGATATGGAGGATGGAAAGAATGGATGAGGGGAGGGTAGAAGGGATGGTGGATGGAAAGAATGAATCAGAGGAAGGGTGAAAGAATGGGGGGGATGTGTTGAAAACTGGGTCATGTTGAAGGATTAAGCCAGGATTTGTGTTTCTTTTTTTAAGCCTTTCCTCATGCAACATTTTACATGTATGATACAACATTCATACGCATAGAAACATTAAAGCTACGAGACATTCAACAATCAGCAATCTTGGATGCTTGCGAACATATTTTTTAATGTAGATGGTTATCATAGCAATGAGAAATACTCCAATTAGATTGCGATATTCTCAGAAGTTTTTAAGCTTTTTGCATACATACGTATGATCAGTTTTGAGTACAGTTGGCTCAAACGCACTGCACTCCAAGCGTTGTGAAAGTCTGTCAACTTACTACCTATTCTTACATTAAATTGTTCTAATGCATGCCTAGCTTTTAGTTGATTTTGAAATACAAACATATTGGGACTTTATTAGCCATATTAATGTAAATATAATTATATAGATTAGCAAGCACTATAATAAAGTCTAATGTATCATTTGTTTCCAGAAACTGATAAAACAAATTACCAGTTCTCATGACATCTTAAAAGATTGATTATTTTGACATTTTTCATTCAACAGAATTCCAAAAAGGATCGTACCAAGTCACGGTTCCATAGAAAAAAGCTCGATGGAGTCTCGTTCCTTATGAAAAAAGCAAACAATGTGCAGTATCTCGAATATCATATCTGTGGAAAGATATAATCAGGAGAAGGTGGAAGAAATGGAGGCTGTGTGTTGGAAACTGGGTCATGTGGAAGGATTAAGACAGGACTTGTGAGTGTCAGTTTTGACAGATACCTCCCCGCCTTCCCTTCTTTGCTTTCTGTTCTTTTCTGTGTTTCGCTTTACAAATATGAAATTTCAAAATGGACTTTGAAGCATGTAAACACTGTTCCAAAGATTGACTGCGCTGTCATTAGGCGTTTCCAAACTTAACACTCTGGTGGTCATCCGAAATATGTCGGTTGTCTCAGCCATCACCGCTGGGAATAACTCACAATCTGAATACATACTGAATGAGGAGTTTGTGTATATGGCTGTTTTCTGGGACATCACCAGTGAGGCAGCAGTACTCCGGAGTCTGGGGATTTTGTCTTCGTTCAAAGAGGTTGGGTTGCTGCTGTGCCGTGGATAAAGACAGCCTGTGAATAATATTTTAAAGAACAGCTCAACTCTGCATTGTTTTTTTACATTTTACACCACTTTTGGCAGGTGCTTTACTTCTAGACCACCCATCCACGTAATGCAGGCCTTGAGAGTTTGGTCACGTTAGTTGATAACTGACAAATTTTGGTCTTTGTCATGTTGGCTAGATAAAGTTTCGATTTTCTTGGTTGTTTGTATTTCTTCTTCTTAAACACTAGTAATTTGAAAAAGAAGCATATCTATGTCCAATTCAGAAATATGAAACCCCTATCAGCCTAAAAAATTTAAACCCATAAATTTAAAAAGAGAATTGTCAGAAATAGTGCACGCAATAAGATTGCAAAGAATTGAATAAAATATATTAAATCTGAAAATTGAAAAAAAGGATGTAGGTTTTAGTCAGGTCTTACCAAAATAGAATAGAATGATTTAGAGCAGGAATTAGTTCAAGATAAACACAAGAAATTATGTGAAAGGAGAGAAAATATCGGTTCTGTATATCTTCTTAAATACACGCGCTACGCCATTCAACACTGCACTGCATTCCACTATTAACAGTTACAAACATACACATATACACACAAACACACGACACTCATACACACACACACACACACACACACACACACACACACACACACACACACACACACACACACACACACACACACACACACACACAAACACACACACACAAACACACACACACACACACACACACACACACACACACACACACACACTCATACGTCACACTTTTCTCCAAGATTCTTGTTCATATCACATTGCTTTTTTCTTCTAGGTTGGGAGAGGAAGCGACGGTGCTTTTCTAAAATCAGTCTGAACCCACTGCACACACCCAGCACAGCAACAGCAAATTGCTGTGTCCACATAATACGATAACTACAGTTCGGGCTTCAGGCGGTACGAATCAATGCTGGAGTGTAGCATTGCCAAAATTGCATAATGCTTTGGGAATTTTGCACTCCTGTGCCAGAATTTGCAGGATACCCGTTTGTGTACTTTGCGCTCCTAATGCCAGAAATTGCATCGTACTATGTGTAGTTTGCACGATGATTGCAAAAAATGCATAATACTCTGTGAATTTTGCTCTCCGATGGCCAGAATTGTATCATACTGTTCTGTGTAGTTTACACTCCTCGTGGCAGAAATTGTATCATACTTTGTGTGTAGTTTGCACGAATGGAATCATACTCTTTGTGTAGTTTTCACGAATGGAATCATACTCTGTGTGTAGTTTGCACGAATGGAATCATACTCTTTGTATACTTTGCACGAATGGGATCATACCCTTTATATACTTTGCACGAAAGGAATCACACTCTGTATGTGGTTTTGCACAAATGGAAACATACTCTTTGTATAGTTTGCACATCCAGTGTATGTTTCTTTCCAGCCTCCACATGGAGCCTTCCCCTCACTATTTCTGTTTTTTCTTTTCTTTTCCTTCTTTTAATGGCCTCCTAACCTAATGCCATCGTTTCTAACGCAATTTTCTCTGATGTAGAAGCCATATTGGTCTAAAAAAAAATGCTGTTGGTGTTGTTGTTTGTTATCATTTCCTGGCTTATACACTTTCGGGGTTATCAAGAACATACACATTTACTACTCGTAACACTTAGGAGTTATTGTGATACCATGCACTTTGCATGCTATATGAGATGTTTGCGTGTATAGCTGGTTTCAAGCAGCGACACTTTGAGTTCTGAACATTTTTTTTTCATACATCACTTTACTCCGCATGTATATGCCCCGGGGACCCCTAGTTTTGACATTCAAAAAATATTCTTAGGAAAAGGCAAGATCTAAAAAGTACTTTCCTATAATATTGTGTTGAAAAAAAGTGAGTTAGAGTATAAGTTATGTTAGGTCATCAAGAACGTACACATTTTATTTCTGTTTTTTTTTGTTGTCATCCGTTTCTAACCTCACGTAATGGTCTACTTTTCCAAAAGACGGAATGGGTTTTAACGTATCCTCGGGATGTTGTGCATGCCTTTGTACACAGGTCGCACCCGAAGAACTTTCGGAGGAGTGAAGATGATATTGATGTTAACTCTAGGGGGAAATTCTTCGCAAACTTTTTTTATCAGTGGTGGCTCAAAACCAAGCCGTCAGATCACCAGCTTACGCACTAACCACCACAGCTATTCTGAACTCCCGTGTGCGAATGCACAAAGAACAACTTGTACACACGTTAAAACCTTTCCTGTTTTTCGAATGAGTAGGCCATTGCGTGCCGGTGGGAACAGATGACGAAACTTACAAAACCGTATACACACGAGGATTGGATTAAAAAAAGCACATCACTGCTTATTCCATAATACTCCATATAAAAGAATGTATAGACAACTAGAAATAAAACACACACACACACAAACAAACAAACACAATACACATACACACCGTCCTATTTGCACACACACTCACACCACACACACACACACACACACACACACACACACACACACAGACTACACACACACACACACACACACACACACACACACACACACACACACACACACACACACACAGACTACACACACACTCACACACACACACAACAACACACACACACACACACACACACACACACACACACACACACACACACACACACACACACACACACACACATGTATTTTCTTCATTCCTAACCCGTTTTCCATGTTACAGCAAAGCAGTACGCTAACTGTATGGAAGTTTAACTTTTAAGACTGTCATACGAAAATGTTTTTAAAGTAAGCAAGCAAAACTGTATTGATCCCGTGGGTTTCGAAGTTTTTTTCAATGGCTTTCTACAGTGTTGGTGCACTCTGCATGAGAGTGAGTGTCTTGTCCCTGTTGTTTTGTCCTGCAGTCTTTGATCTCTGAAAGGCCAAACCAGCCAACG
>CM060321.1:64063037-64070537 GCA_030674155.1 Stramonita haemastoma
GCTGTGATATTAAACAGTATAATAGCAAGGATTAAGACTATGTCTTCAAAAAACTCATTCCTTCTGAAGACTTGATTATGAATGGCAAGTCAATTTATCATACAATTTACAGAAGCTTCCTTTAGAAAGATTCTTAAGGTGGGACATGGGGGTCAAAACTAATGAAATATTGTTTACAACCCCATGTTAAAAGTTATGCCTTATATGGAAAAGGCATCACTTTTAAAGCAAAAAAATCACAGCATTACTCAGTTTTCTGCACTTTTGCCATGGAAACAATCCAATATGGCCGCCAAAACAAAATGTTTCAAACTCCTAAACCTTTTTATCTATAACAAGTAGACGTTACCTGTTTCTACAGACATATTTTACAACCTGAATTCTTTAAATTCACACAGGGAAAGCTTCATAATTGTATCTAGTTATTGTAAAAAAAAAAAAAAAAAAAAGCCCTTGGTTTGGGGCACTTTTGGACCCATGTCTACCAAATACATAAACGTGTAACGATTGCTAGCTTTGAAATGTCTAAATCTATATTCTATTTACATTTTTGATACTTGCATTGATATGTAAACGTTTACATTTATGTTTTTTGAAAAAATTATTTAAGAAAGCTTTGATTCTGTGAATGTGATAAAAAAAATCCTCCGCCAGAATTTAGATGAATAAAAGAAAGTAAATAAAATGCTAGAAAAAAACCCACCTTGTTTCAAAGAGATGACAACGTTATTTATAAAAAGTAGTGTTTAGTGTTCTGTCTGTATTATTTTTCATGTGATAACAAAGGCAAGATTTTAAAATGATCTCCATGATTTGGGCAGAACAAACACTTGAAAGAGGCTTGATTGATCTGAAGAGATATTTTGTAATAGAGAAGCAAAAAAATGATGACACAGTTTTCTAGACCTTGCAGTCTTATAGAGATCATCTTTCTTTGAATATATTTCAAATCTGCTGCAGTTCAAACGGCCAAAATAAAAACAATACCTAACGTTAAATAGAAAAAAGAATTAAATGAATAGATGTGAAAAATAAAGGAACCAAAAGAAAACTATACCAAACACTGTGAAATGATAATAACTACGAAAAAAAGCACTCAGAAACGTATGCGCTCATACTGACACAGACACACCACTGGACAGACGCATGCTGTCAGAGCTCAACCCCCTCCCCCCTCCTCAACCCACAAGCATACATACATTCACACATAGACAGAAAGACAGAAAGACACACAGACGCACGCACACATACACACACATAGTTATACACACACGTGAACATGCGCTCGTGCGCACACACACACACAACATACACACACACCACACACACACACACACACAAATACATATATATCATATATATTTGAATACACATACTGAAATACAGACAGATACAAAGAGACAGATACAAAGAGATATTAAGAGACAGACAGACGGAGAGACAGACATACAGACAAGACAGAGACAAAAACAGAAACAGAAACAAAGATAGAGAGCATTACCACATAAACATTCATCTCATAACAATAACACACACACACACACACACACACACACACACACACACACACACACACACACACACACACACACACACACACACACACACACACATTATGACACAATAAAGAACACAGTACAGAACACAACACTACATGCTATCCACCATGTCAACAATTTGAGGTTAGGATCTGCTTCCACCTCCATCCCTGTTTTACTTTTTGCGCGGTAACTCTACAACACCACCGCTCACCATCTCTCTTCTTACACTGCATCCCCCCCTCCTCCCCCTCCCTCTCCCCCTCCCCCTCCAATCGATACACCCCCATCCTTCCCTTGAATCCCCCTCCCCTCCCCTCTCCCCTGCCAAAGGGAAAGGCCCCCCTGACAATATATGGGCTGTACTTGAGTGAGAGATTTATACGCGTGGCGCTGAGAGTTGATTGCACATTGTACGCTCTTACGCCACGAAGGCTGAGAAAGTCCACTCGTTCAATTTGCTTCTTTTTTTTTACCCACCCTCCCCCACCCCTGGTTTGGTAAGGGCAATAGGGTGGGGGAGGGGTGTGGGTGAAAGGGGAGGGGGTGGGAGAGGAGGAGGGGAGGGATTTCAGACAAAAAAGGGGAAAGGGTGTAAGGGTTGGCTGTTCCAGACAAGGTCAAGTTGAAGAATCGTGAAGGAATTTGTGAAGTCTTTTGACAGACACATTTGGCCATACCCCCCTTCACCCTTCACCCCCCTCACTCCCCCCCCTTTTTCAGCCCCCCCACCACCACACACACACACACACACACACACACTACCCACACCAACACCACTGTTGTGCTTTTCTTGATGCTCTTCTTCCAGAAACAGATACAGAATTCCAAACACCAGGAGCTTCACATTGATTTTGTTGGTGTATGGTCAGAATTCTGAAGACAAAAAAAGTGGCTGGAGTCAATGTTGGCTTTGGTCTTGTGCTTTGCTGACTTATGTGTCTAAATATAGAGGATTGAATCACACTCAATTTGGCAATAAATCTGTGGTCACCTTTATGTCACGAAAAGTTAAAAGACACTTGACTCTTTGCTTTTTTAGACACTGTTAATCTTTCCTCTATCTCTCCGTCTTTCTTTCTCTGTCTCTGTCTGTCTGTCTGTCTGTCTGTCTTCGTCTGCCTTGCCTTGTCTCTCTCTCTCTCTCTCTCTCTCTCTCTCTCTCTCTCTCTCTCTCTCCTCTCTCTCTCTCTCTCTCTCCCCTTCTCTCTCTCTCTCTCTCTCTCTCTCTCTCTCTCTCTCTCTCTCTCTCTCTCTCTCTCTCTCTCTCTCTCTCTCTCTCTCTCTCTCTCTCTCTCTCTCTCTCTCTCTCTCTCTCTCTCTTCTCTCTCTCTCTCTCTCTCTCTCTCTATCCTCTTCTCTCTTCTCTCTCTCTTCTCCTCTCATCTCTCTCTCCTCTCTCTCCTCCTCTCTCTCTTTTGTGTCTATCTCTCTCTCTTTCTTTCTTATGAAGATTCACACTGATTATCTATAATATTTGCTTTTACATTATGTTTTCCAATTTTGCAGAGGCTGAAGACAAACCAAAAAAAAATTAGCAAAGACCTGAAAGCGCCATGTGTCGTGCCTATTCTATTATCCCTTGGAATAACAATCCATTAGGTCGTTTGTTTGTTGATTCTCTCTCTCTGTCTGTCTCTCTGTCTCTGTCTGTCTGTCTGTCTGTCTGTCTGTCTGTCTGTCTGTCTGTCTGTCTGTCTGTCTGTCTGTCTGTCTCTCTTTTCCTCTCTCTCTCTCTCTCTCTCTCTCTCTCTCTCTCTCTCTCTCTCTCTCTCTCTTCTCTCTCTCTCCCCTCTCTCTCTCTCTCTCTCTCTCTCTCTCTCGCCTACACACTCACACACACACACACACACACATACACATGTATGCGCGCGCACACACTCACACACATACACAGACATGCAAGGATGCACACGCAAACGCACATACACTCAAACACACATATACACAAATACCCCCCCCCCCACACACACACACACACACTCACATACACACACATCCTTGGGATGAGACTATAAACCGAGGTCGCGTGTGCAGACGCACGTAAAATATCTCGCGCACACGTTACAACCCGTTCCGCCATTCAGAAGAGTAGTGGGCCATTGTTTTCCGGTGGGAACGGATTACACAATTGACAAAACTGCATAAACTCGGGAACTGGTGTAAAAAAGCATATGAGAGCTTTATTCCATTGTCCTTGAAATTAAAGAATAGACGATTGAAAACTAAAAGAACACACACACAAACACACACACACACACATTATTCACACACATTCTCTTGGGGGTATGAACGTTTGTGTGCGCATCTGTGTCATGCAAACGCTATAATTCCCTCGAAATAACATTGAATTAATCCGCTTGTTTATTTGCTCTGTATGTTATTGCAGCTGTCTGTCTGTCTGTCTGCTTGTCTGTGTCGGTCAATCTGTCTAAGCCTCTCCCCCCCCTCCCCTCCCATCTACGCCAACTCCTCTCTGTCTCACTCTCTGTATTATTCAGTGTCACTCTCTTTCTGTCTTTCTACCTCTCTCACAAAGTCTTTGTACTCTTTGTCTTTCTCTGTTTGTCTGTCTCTCTGTCTCTGTCTCTCTGTCCCTCTCTCTCCCTCGCTCTCTCTTTCTCTCTGTCCCTCTTTGTCTCTCTCTGTCCATCACTGTCTGTCTGTTTGTTGTCTCTCTCTCTCTCTCTCTTCTCTCCTCTCTCTCTCTCTCTCTCTCTCTCTCTCTCTCTCTCTCTCTCTCTCTCTCTCTCTCTCTCTCTCTCTCTCTCTCTCTCTCTCTCTCTCTCTCTCCTCTCTCTCTCTCCCTTCTCCCTTCATCCTCCTCTCACCCACTCTCATCCCCACCCTACTCCCCCAATCTCTCTAAATATACCTCCCTCCTTCACTCTACCCCACCACCCCTCTCTCTCATTCTCTTCCCACTCTCACATTCCCTCTCACCTGAGACAGAACAATGCGGTAGGCCTCTAACGTGGAGAAATCGAGGACGAAGTTTTTCTCTGCCAGGGGCGTGTGTCTGTCCAGCCTTCTGAGGTCATCGTGAGCATGGCGGATATCGTCCAGCCTGAAGTACCTCATCTCCACGTTGTTGCTCAGGTTGTTCAACAACGTGTGGATGTACTGCACCCGGTACAGACCTGGGTAACCAAACAGGTAAAGATAGGTGGTCAGTTTTGTGTGCAGGTGGAGATGTGTGGATTGCAATTGGGCAGAAGCGGTTATACAGATACGTAGATAGAGAGAGGCGTGGACGTGGATACAGACTCAGAGACAGAGACAGTTACAGAGACAGGGAGACAGGAATAGAGACTGAGACACACAGACTCAGATACAGATACAGACACATAGAGACACAGAAACTCATACAGATATATATATATATATATATATATATATATATATATACATATATATATATATACATATATATATATATTATAAAGAGGGAGAGAGAGAGAGAGAGGGAGAGAGAGAGAGATAGATAGAGAGAGACAGAGAGAGACAGAGAGACAGAGAGACAGAGAGACAGAGACAGAGAGAGACAGAGAGAGAGACAGAGAGAGAGACAGGGAGACAGAGAGACAGAGAGACAGAGACAGAGAGAGAGAGACAGAGAGAGAGAGAGAGCACAGCAACATTAAAGAATTATTATCCTAACGTTACGATTGTGGTGATGGAAGGGAGGATGGTTATAATAGAAGTCGTCATCTTCATCGAAAAGGAAGGGATGCTTGTGACAATGACAGAAGGAGAAGGAGGAGGGGAAAAAAGCATACACTGTGACAGCAGTAGCTAGGTAGACAGATAGATCATAAAACAAAAACGTAGTGAGATAGAAAGGGAGAACCCAAGAAGTACATAGCTAGAGAGGGAGGTATTCATTTCGTTATCCATTGTTTTATTTGGAGGATAGTAGAATAAACACTGATGTACGGTTTTTTTTCATCCATTCCCCGTACTCTTACAGTTTTGTAAATTTTGTCATCCACTCCCACCAGCTCCCATAGCCTACTCTGCCGAAAAGTGGAACAGGCATTATAACATAATCCAGCAAACCATTGGTCCCTACGAAAATCTTCTACCAATCGTAAAGAAGCGTAAGTTTAAACGGTATGCTCATGTTACAACATCAAAAGAACTTGCTAAAACAGTACTACAAGGTACTGTCCAAGGAGGAAGAAAAAGAGGCAGACCAAGGAAGAGATGGGAGGACAACATCAGCGGATGGACAGGCCTAGAACTCAACAAAAGATTGAGAAAGGCAGAACATAGAGACGAATGGAGGGAACTGGTTGTCAAGTCTTCAGGGGTACCCCCACGGTCGCCAGACTAAGGGATAGCTAGATAAATAGTACTGGTTAACGTGTGCATAAAATGTTCTGCGTGTGTTCGCATATGGGACCTTAGATAATAGTTTCATCGACAGAACATTAGGTAAGAAGGTGACAAACGGACAGACATACGGTCAGACCGAAAGGCAGGCAGGCCGAAAGACAGGCAATGTCTAATCCTCTTCAGCAACATCTACAAATAAGACCACCTAAAAAAAAAGCGCCCCGGAAATCGAAATAAAAATTATGTAAATGTTATTAGCTGAAAGGCAAAAAAAACACAAAAAAACATTTATACCAACAACAACCCTCATAACGAAGAGCTAAAAACAGAATCAAACACATTTAGAAGATAAAAAGGTATCTTCACAAATACGGAGACGTGTACTTATAAAATTCAACAATCGAACCAATTGCCCTCAAACCCCTGAAATATGTAAACAAACAAATAAATAATAAAGAAATGCACAACATAATTTAAAAGGCTGTCAGCATCCATTGCTGTTAAACAGACAGTTACCCTTCCCTTTCCCTTCCCTTCACACACACACACACACACACACACACACACACACACACACACACACACACATACTCACACACACACACACACGCACACACACACACACGCACACACACGCACACGTACACACACATATTTATGCGTATATACATACATACATACATACATACATACATACATACATACATACATACATACATACATACATACATACATACATACATACATACATACATACACACATACACACATACACACATACACACATACACACATACATACACACAGACAGACAGACAGACAGACAGACAGACAGACAGACATGTATACATACATACATACATACATACATACATACATACATACATACATACATACATACATACATACATACATACATACATACATACATACATACATACATACATACATACATACATACATACATACATATACTAC
The DNA here is from genome assembly GCA_030674155.1 of Stramonita haemastoma. NCBI lineage: Eukaryota > Metazoa > Mollusca > Gastropoda > Neogastropoda > Muricidae > Stramonita > Stramonita haemastoma. Next base: position 64,069,892 of record CM060321.1, read on the forward strand.
ACTCGCGCGCGCGTGCGCACACGCACGCATGCAAATAATCATCAGTGCCACAACAGAGAGAAACTGATGAGAAGGAGAAATAGGAAGAAAAGGAGACAGAGACAATGATTAAGGAGGAGAAGAGAGAAAGAGAAATAGATAACAAATAAACAAATAAATCGATGAGACAGACACACGGAAATACAGAAGAAAAGACAGAAACGAATAAAGAGAGACAGGAGACGGGCAGAAGAGTCGCTTAAGAGAGAGGGAGAGGAGACAGAGACTGGGAAAAGACGAATGATTGCTCAAACCACAAGACAGAAAATAAATCCAACTAAAATAAAACGCACCCAAGCTAACAAACGTAATTTATATACAGTAAAACGATAAAAAGAACATTAAGAAAGTAAACGAAATAAAACTGCATAGTGTGAAATGTAGATTGAGAAAGTACATAACACGAAGACAAGTTTTATATACATTAAACAGAGTATGTTCTTTAAGAAAAAACAACAAAAACCCAATGAAGTACAAGAAAAGAAAACCGTTTGTGTCTTATTAAACATCATAAACTAATAAAATCTTTACCAACTAACACACTTTTGCAGAGGTAGAAACTTTAATACCAACCCTGTTTTGACATAAATTCAACACTAATATTTTC
>CM060321.1:64078037-64128037 GCA_030674155.1 Stramonita haemastoma
AGAACCTTCTGAGGCCGGACTATGGGTACCTGTTTGATGGAGTAATTTGAAACAATCTGCCAATCTCTCATCTAGTAAGCAGATTGATTTCGAGTGATAACAAGGCTTTGATCAGTGAGGAAGAGTACATTTCCTTCGAAATCCTGTAGGACGTTTGACTGGGGAAAACCAACAACAATAATAATAACAATATCATCTCTTCAAGCAATGTCATTTAGCTTTTAAAGTGCCTTAAGCCAGCCATTATAATTATAGAAAAAGCCACTCTGATAGGGAAACAAGTACAGCTGCAGACAGGAAAAAATAATGGGTGGCGCTGAACTTGTAATGATGCTCTCTCCCCGGGGAGAACAGCCCGAATTTACGTAGAGAAATCTGCTGTAACATAAAGTAGTAATGAATAAATAAATATTTAACACCTATTTCGCACAAGCATAGCACAATCCAAAGCAGCAAGAGACTTGTCCGTTGTAAAACTGTAAAGAGCAGTTTCATTTTCAAAGAAAAACAAAATAGAAATAGACGGGGAGAAGGTAAAACAGAAATAGCTTGAAGCTTTTCTCAAAAGTAGCTCGTTCTTTGGTTTATTGAAAACAGCATGCCACTACTGCGCAACCACACCACGCAGAAAAAAAATGATGCCTTGCATTTCAATACTATACAGTACACGAAAATGTAACTGTATTATGATACAACACAATACAAATATTACAATACATTATGACTGAATGCAGTACAGTGCAGTACAGTACAGTACAGTACACTCCATCCACTCCACTCCACTCCACCACCCACTCATTCTACAGCACTGCACTGCATTGCACTACACTACACTACACTACACTACACTACACTACACTACACTACACTACACTACACTACACTACACTACACTACACTACACTACACTACACTACACTACACTACACTACAATACAATACAATACAATACAATACAATACAATACAATACAATACAATACAATACAATAACACACAGTTCAACACACTGTACACAACATTTAAACAATTCTAAGTACGGGTCAATGCAGTCATTACAGTCCTCCAGTCAAAAACATACATATGCAGAACCAAACTGAAGCGCCAGCCGGAGTACCATCGCTCTCCCCATGTGCAGCATCCCTCAGATTATGAATGCACATCGCAGCGCCTGATGCCAAACTGCTGCTCTATGGCCCCTCAGACAGCCCTTAAAAGACCGCTGATTGCCCAAACGACAGTGTAATGAGAGTGTACGAGCAACTGATGCCGCAATGTCTGGTAAACTGAACTGGATTACAGACCATTCAAGCAGAAGTGGAGTTTGAAAATGGAAAACGGCTAGCGCTCAAAAGTCTGAAATGAGCATTAGATAGAGATCTAATTTGCTGGTGTGGAGGTAGAGAGAGGAAATGTAGAACGTAGAATGAGGGAAATGTGAGAAGAAAAGCAGAGACTGTGGTCCCAATACCGGACAAAATGATAGAAAAGTGTTTTTCACGGAAGACCGATAGAACAGGAAAATGGTCAAATGCACACCATTGGTATAGGATATTGTGTTTACGCTTTTAAAGCTAGACATTACTGGGAATGTTTGCAGTGATATTTTAATTACCAGTTACACATCGATGGGAAATTGCAGCCATGTTCGCATTTCAAATAGAACAAAAAGGTCCATGGTGCATCGTTTCGGTGCACACACAGAAAACTTAAAGCACGCTATTATTGTTGGAAAATATTCAGTTGGGCAAATACTGTTGAAGAGACTGAAGGACAAATTGCACACAGGATATGATTACAGTGCTAAACAATACAGTCTAAAGCAATACAGTACATCGCTGAGCGATAAAAGGTTTTACAATACATTACAAAACAAAACAATATAGTACAATGCCAGAAAATGTAGGATACTGAGAAAAAATAACGTAATATGATAAAATGCAAAGAAACGAATGCCCTTTAGTATGAACAATACGATATAAATATACAAAAGAACTCAAGAACTGCATACCTGCAATTAAACATAATTTTTAATTTCCTAAATGCTGTTGTAATGTCAATCAAACGCCTGTTCAAAACAGAGAGAGAGAGAGACAGAGACAGAGACAGAGACAGAGACAGAGACAGAGAGAGACACAGACAGACAGACAGACAGACAGACAGACAGACAGACAGTCAGACAGTCAGACAGAAAGACAGACAGAGACAAAGAGAAAGATACAGAGATAGTCAGAGAGACAGAGCCCAAATACTTGCCAACCAGTACCTAATCAACTTTGTTTCTTTTCATTCTTTCTCAGCCTAGATGTCGCTCCCCTAACCACTAATCGTTCTCTGTGTATGAAGACTTCGTGCTGTATACAGCCCCATCTACAGCTCTCTCTTTCATCTCACTGCTATATTCTGCTGTTAGGGTTCTCAGAAAGCTTTCCGAAAGGAGCAAGGAAGGAGAAAATGACACTGTTATGAAGTTTTAGGAGCCTATGAATGACGCATTCTCTAGTGGAGGAAAGTGTCTGGAAAGTAAAACAAAGCTTGACTCTTTTCTTTCTTTTGTTAGTGTTGAAAAGAAAATGTATGTTCAAATCTGAATCTCTCATAGTCGCTTCCACCTAGGAACCGATGTTAAAGTATATTGCCAAGTTTTATTTTTATAGTGGATGAAAAAATGAAAATCTGCGGTGTTTGAAATAAAGTGTGGGTGGGGTGTGGTGAGGTGGGGGTGTTTGTATTGTGTGTGTGCGTGTGTGCGTGTGTGTGTTTGTTTGTTTGTTTTGTGTGTGTGTGTGTGTGATTTGAATTTGCATATTTTCTCTGTAATGCTTCAACAAATATCAATTATAGCTTCTCTTTTTTCCAGAGTGTGATTCCTACTCCTTTGATTGCCTGTCAGTGTTGTAATTGCCCTTTATTGGATGATTCAACTATGCTTTACGTGACCTGACTTTAACTTAACTTGAGAAAGACCGACAGGCAGACCGACAGAGACAGACAGAAGAAGAAACAGAACGACAACAACAACAACAACAACAACAACAACAGCATCAACAGCATCAACGTCAACAACAGCTAGAAGAACAAAAACAACAAGAGCAGCAAGAAGAACAGATCTTCACCTTATTTATCACCGCAAGTGGTAGATAGAGAGGGGTGAAGGAAGATGAACAGACAGAGAGACTAACAGACAGACAGACAGACATGCAAACAGAGACATAGATAGGCAGACAGGCAAACAGACCGACAGACAGGTAGACAAAGAGGCATACAGAAAAACGTACTAAATGCCCCCCAAAATAACATTTTCATATCGGTCAATATTTGCAGGTGTGCCATCTTGACATTTGCTTCAGAGAATTTCTGGAACCTTGAAAGGAAGCTGGGACTTCCAGAATTCCCTGTCTGGTGGTTGAGGCAGTGTGGTGGTGTGTTCATCTTGTCGGAAATGGTCATACCTCCATCCCAGACAGTCTGAGAAAGCTGTGCCCAGCAGACCAATTATTTGTCGTTCAGCAGCACCGAGGCCTTTGAAGACTAAACAGGGCCAGAAATAGATATGTATGATCCGCTTCTGTGGGAAAAACATCGTGGAGTGTGTGTGCATGTACATTGCACTGGTATGACCTTCTGAGTCTAAAGCTTATTTCTGCCACGAGTGATTTGTCCGTGGCAATATTTGATGGATGATGTTACTTACTTGTTGGTACAGTAGTAGTAGTAGTAGTAGTAGTAGTAGTAGTAGTAGTAGTAGTAGTAGTAGTAGTAGTAGTAGTAGTAGTAGTAGTAGTAGTAGTAGTAGTAGTAGTAGTAGTAGTAGTAGTAGTAGTAGTAGTAGTAGTAGTAGTAGTAGTAGTAGTAGTAGGCACTCATCAGTCTCGGAAGACTATGGAGTTGCGCTCTAGTCTTTAGAGCGCAAAGCCTGGGCAAGTATGTATGGAGGGCAAGCTGTTACCCATGCAGCAGACCCCCCCTCTCCACGCCACTGGAATGATCCATTGGAAGGGCATTGACCGATACGAATGGTTCCAGTACCGTCGCAGGAGCCACCAGAACGTTGCTATATACCTACAGCCCCGAGCCTCTCTGGGACTCCAACTCCCCGATTTTTCCTCAGGGATGGTGTCTAAACACGACACCTGTGTGCATGCTGGTTTGTTATAATTTTGTCATCCGCTCCTACCGGCACACGATGGCCTACTCTTCCGAAAGATGGAACGGGTTTTAACGTAAGCGCAAGATGTTCTGCGTGCATTCGCACACGGGGCCTCAGTTTCGAGTCTCATCCGAAAAACAGATGTACTCGTTGGTACATCTGTGCTTAATTTTATAGGTTTTGCTACTGATATCATACTGTATCAAGAGTGGGACCGATAGTAAACTAACACGTTGAGGTAAAGCAGGGCTGAGGAAAGGGGGAGGATTCAGGGATGAAAGAAGGAATGAATTGACAGATGGGTAAGAGGGTGGATGAAGATATCGATGGAAAAAGCGAAGAGAGGAATATAGTGACAGCAAAACAGATAGAGAGTGAGACAAACGTATAGATAGATAAATAGATAGATAGGCAGACAGACAGACAGACAGACAGACAGACAGACAGATAGATAGGTAGATAGATAGATAGATAGATAGATAGATAGATAGATAGATAGATAGATAGATAGATAGATAGATAGATAGATAGATAGATAGATAGATAGATAGATAGATAGATAGATAGATAGATAGATACACAGATAGACATATAGACAAATAGACCACCATGTGCGTGCTGAATGGCATCCAGACAAATTGGTTGATGAGGTACTCCGTGGTCCAGCACAAAACGAGAGAGAGAGAGAGAGAGAGAGAGAGAGAGAGAGAGAGGAGAGAGAGAGAGAGAGAGAGAGAGAGAGAGAGAGAGAGAGAGAGACAGACAGACAGACAGACAGACAGACAGACAGACAGACAGACAGACAGACAGACAGACAGACAGACAGACAGACAGACAGACAGACAGACAGACAGACAGACAGACAGACAGAGACAGAGAGACAGAGACCGAGACAGAAAGACAGAGAGAGACAGAGAGAGGGGGGGAGGGGGAGAGAGAGAGAAAGACAGATAGAAACACAGAGTGAGAGACAGAGACACTGAGTTAGAGCACACAGAGAGACAAACAGACAGGGAGAGAGACAGAGAGATAGACAGAGAAAGAGAGAAAGAGAGAGAGAGAACGAGAGAAAGAGAGAGAACAAGAGAAAGAGAGAGAGACAGACAGTAACAGAGATACAGAGACAGACTGACAATAGACAGAGAAACAGAGAAATAAATGGATAGACAGACAGACAGACAGACAGACAGACAGACAGACAGACAGACAGACAGACAGACAGACAGACAGACAGACAGACAGACAGAGAAAAGAGGGACACACAAATAATAGAAGGTAGGCGGTAAAGGTGGTATAAACTAAAACTTTGAATTACTTTCTGTGCCAGAATGCAGACTTGGTTTTCCACAGACAAGAAAGAGTGAGAACGAAAAGATACAGAACTAGTTAGGTGTAGGTATTGTTGTGGCATGTTGTTTTACAATAATACGTCCAGTCATATCATCAGGACACTCACGACAGCCGGCACACGCTAGCCATTAATTTCCCATTCCCTGTACCACAACAGTGTGATGTTTATTTTGCAAGAAGCTGCCGTGGAACAGTGGTTAAGGCAATGGATTCCTGACAGGAAGACAGTAGCAGTCGATTCAATAAGTTTGGGGGGGGGGTTGTTGTTTTAGTCTTTTTTGTGTACTTGTCTTCTTTGGTATTGTTTTTGTTTGTTTGTTGGCTTGTTTTTGTTTTGTTTATTTTAGGAGATTTTATTTCAATTATTCCAAAGGATGTTTCTTAGTGTTGATGCTGTTGCTGTTGTTGTTGTTGTTGAATCTGTTGTATGTGTGTGTGTGTGAGACAGAGAGAGAGAGAGAGAGAGAGAGAGAGAGAGAGAGAGAGAGAGACAGACAGACAGACAGACAGACAGACAGACAGACAGACAGACAGACAGACAGAGAGATAGAGAGACAGAGACAGTGACAGAGAGACAGAGACAGAGAGAGAGAGAGACTGTGTGAATATGCGTGTGAGTGAATATATGTGTGTTTTTGTATGCGTGCGCGCGAGCGTGTGTGTACACGTTCGAATGCACATATTTACGCAATTTTTCTTTAAAATCTTCAATACTCACAGACTTACACTCTGTTATTATAGGAAGCACAGTGTATTATGTTAATTAAAAAATGTATCTGTAAACCTGCACGATAGCTCATCCATAAGCCTGAGGAGGGAGGGAATTCAGGAAATCCTCACACACAATCCTTGTTTGTTTGTTTTTTTAAATCCCTGACAACACATCCCATCTCTTTACCCTAACTGCTTCACTGGCTTCGCACTAAAGGCAAAATTAATTAAAACGTGTTGCGTCTTCAAAAATGTTGTCCAATCGATTTCCCGCTTCCCTCAGTTTCTAAGGTTTCTCCAACTAGCCAGTTTCTTGGATAGTGCCGCGGGATGTTTCTTGACAAGATAAGAACATAGCGTAGTGTAAGAGGCAAGACAATGAGGATTGGAAGGTTTCTGCGTTCGTGTGGTAATAACAAAAATTGGCACATGCTGTGTTGTGTTTCATGTGTGGAGATTAGAGAACTGTGTATACTTTGATCGTGTTTTTGTTAAGACAGATTCAATACTTTAGAAATAAAAAGGTTTTTTTTGTATTTTGTGGTTGATTGGTGTGCTGGTTAGTTGTTTTTAGCTTGGTGTTGTTTGTGTCTTTTTTATTTCATGTTTTGTCTTGTATTTGATCTCGCTGTGTCTTTTTGCGGCATGTGTGGTAACTAGTGCATTGTTGTTTTGGTGTTGTCATCGTTGTGGCTGTTGTTACTGCTGCTGTTATTGTTGTTGTGCGTTCACCAGTTCAACACCAAGGATCATCCACATTATGTACTCTATCTTATTCATTGCTAGACCATAGTTAATATGAAGAATACTAAGTTTTGTGTTTATTGATGTGAAAAAATCTCGGCACCTAGGCAGCTGTGCTACAAATGTAGACGGTTTCTTCTTCCTGAGTGAAGAGTACAGGCCTTTTTTTCCCATCTCTTGTCCACCCCCGCCTTCGACATCTACCTGCCTTCGTGTGCGCGCGCGCGCGCGCGCGCGCGCGTGTGTGTGTGTGTGTGCGCGCGCGTGTGTGTGCGCGCGCGTGTGTGTGCGCGCGCGTGTGTGAGTACGTTGGGATTTGCTAGCACCATGGATTGCTGTTGATTGCTTGTGTGATGTATAGGTCGAATGCAAGCGCTTTGATTTGTTTTACAAGATATAGCGCTATATAAGTTCCATGTATTATTATTATGTCATGAACAAAAGCAGCCTTAACATGACATTTTAAAGCATTTTGATGATCTAATGTACGCCTTTGCACTTAACTTTTAACAAGAACCTGTGTTGTATATTCTTCGTGAGAGATGCCTGTTGACGTCTTTAGTCATGGATAGTAACCCATGTGGATATCTCTGTTTATGAGATGATCTTACATATATGTATTTCAAACTGATAAAACTTTTGGCTTAAAAAAGCACCATCAGACTAAGGAACTGATCTCATCCAAAGGGATGATCTCATCAAATTAATTACAGATTTTGTCAGTGCTCTAACTCGGCCCTTATCTGTATATAAAAGTAGAAGAAAAATCCAGCATGCATGAAACAGATTCCGTAATGCATGGTCTTAATCGTCATGCAGAAGTGTGAATGCTGATACAGAAAGCTCTCATTTCAGCAATGCGCCAGGTCATCGTTTTATAAGGCACCTGCCAAGAAAAACTTTTAGAGCAAAAATTTGGCTCTCAAAGAACTCTGCACTGGTTATGGAACACCTTTACCACCCCCTTTTATCTTACCTTTTCTTAGAAAAGCAAGGTGGATTTTTTTTTTTGTGATTTTTGCTTTGCTGTTTGTCTGTTACTTATCTTAACATAGGTTCCGATAATGATCTGCTTCGTTTTATTTTACAAGGTTGGCAATGAATTACCATGTACGTAAAACCTGTGGTATACATGAAGCATTGAAACATATGAACAAAAAAACAGTACAGAATACAATCCAACATGCACAAAATTGCATTATAAATAGATATTTTGAACACATATAAAGACAATATAACAAAAGTCTTTAGATCTCCACATAACACTCAATAAATCTTCACATGGCTTTCCTATTGATGTCCAAAATGTGTAGGCTTTTAACTTCCTCGTTGGTTGCGTAAAACCTTTGTTAATTAACTGACAATTCAAAAGCATACATATCTTCCCCTCCTTTCTCTCTCTTCTTTAAGAAATAATAAAGAAAGACGGAAGAAATAAATTCAAAAAAATAAGAAAAATGATAGCACATATAGATTTATGTCCTTTTCTTTTCTATGTATTCAGCTGTCATGTATATCTTGATTGTTTATCCTATTCATTTATCTTTTTTACTTTTAAAAGGCGTTTGTTTACGTAACACAAAACATTCTATGCACGATACATTACTTGTGCAAGAAATCCACAGACCAAATAATATCTCGTCACCTCACACACTGCTTAACATAATCTAGAACACAACCTCAAACCATGTTCGCATACCAAATCTTTTCATGGTTGCGCAACTCGCTGACTCTGGCATGAATTACGGGATCGTTGACGTATATACTTCATCTTCCCCTACCATGTACACAAAAAGAACACAGGAGCCGACAGGTCTGCCTATACGTTTACCTGGAGATTATAAGAATCCAAGGCCCTGTCCCATATATTTCCACAATGCGCGGCCCTTTCACTCTTTCCTTCACCAGTGTGTAAGTTTGTATTGTCGTTAGTAAGGAAGCTGGTGTTGCTGCTGTTGTTGTTGTTATTAATGGTGGTGGTGTTTTTGTCTAAACCTTCCGTTACCAGTGGCTAAGTTTCCATAGTCGTCAGTAAAAAAGCTGATGTTGCTGCTGTTGCTGATGTTGCTGTTGTTGCTGTTATTATTGTTGGTGGTGATGGTGGTAGTCCTTGGTGTCTCAATCTTTCCTTACCAGCGTAAAAATTTTGTTAGTGTTGTTGTTGTTGATTACGGTGATGGTTGTGGTTGTTGTTGTTGTGTGGTCATTGCTGTAGTTGTTGTTATTGTCGTTGTTCGTAAAGCTGGTGGTGCTGCAGGCGCTTCTAATGTTGTTGCTACTGTTTGTTATTGTTGGTGTTGTTGATAAAAGAACAAAAGAAAATAAAAGTAGAAAAAAGAAAAGAAAACAAAGAAAGAAATCAAAGAAAAACCAAAGGAAAGACAAATTAAAGAAGGAAAGAAAGATAGAGAAAAATAGAAAACAAAGACATACAAAAGAATGAAAGAAAAGCAAAAAATAAAAATAAACAAAAACTGAAATAGAGAAAACCACGCATATGAAAAACATCAAAGACACAACAGATATTTAATAAAATTAACAAACTAAACAAAAACATGTCAGAGAAACCTACAGGATAAAACGACGCTATTAAGCAATCCAAAGGACACGACGAAATGAAAAAACAGAATGGCATCATGAAATAAACATATAAATATAATAGATAACATAACAAGAATGACCCGAGAAAAAATATTATAAAGAAAAGCCCAACACATCAACAAATACAGAATAACAGACCCACAAGCAAACCTAGCTAAAACAAGAAACAACAAACATCAAAAGTAAATTTTCTTTTATAAAGAAACCCAAAGCAAGCAGTTTTTTGACATGCTATTCAACAGTTTACGAAGAATAGCAACATAAACCACAAAAGAGAAAGCAAACAATACTTTTCTATTCACACATTCTGTCTCTATCCAACATCTTTCGCACACATTAAAACCCGTCCGCTTTTCAGAATAGTAGCCCATTATGTGCCGGTGGGAACGGATGACAAAATTTACCACACTTCATAGACACGGGGACAGGATGATAAAAAAGCACATAATTGTTTATTCCGTTATCCTAAAAATAACATAATTTAAAGAAAAGAAATGTAAATTTGAAGACCATACACACATCAACACGAGAGAACCAACAGCCACCTAAAACATTCAAACCAAAACAAGAATCGAACATTCAAACATACATAGAGAAAAGTACTACCAGATAAAGTCAACGCGTGAATCGAACATTGAAACAAACCTAGAGACCAGCACTACCAGAATAAAGTTAACGCGTGAATCGAACATTCAAACTTCAAGCCTACCAGAATAAATATAACACGTAAGCACATTGGAGAGGAGGGCGGGGGTGGAGGGGTGTGAGGGTGGAGGAGGATGCCAGTAGAGGAGGAGTTCTCCTAACTCAATATAAATGGACGAGGTAGGTAAGAAGCAGGGAGGGGGTGGGGTGGGGGAAGGAGAGTTTAACTGCAGTAAAACCCAAAAAGCATTCGCTGATTCTTCGTTTTTTTTTTTTTTAAACCAAAACTAACAGTTTAACCTTTGTTTAGACAATACACCTCCAGATAATGTCGATTTAGCTAGACTGTTTAGAAAACTTCTTCCTCCTCTCAGATTTCTTTTTTTTCTTCTCCTTCTTCTTTGTTTCCTTCTTGACTCTCCCAAAATTGGTTTCGTACAGCTATTATAGCAAACACGCGCAAATGCAAGGACTGTGTGTGTGTGTGTGTGTGTGTGTGTGTGTGTGTGTGTGTGTGTGTGTGTGTGTGTGTGTGTGTGTGTGTGTGTGTGTGTGTGTGGTGTGTGTGTGGTGTGTGTGTGTGTGTGTGTGTGTGTGTGTGTGTGTGTGTGTATTTGTGTGTGTGTGGAAGTCAATTCAAGTCAAGTCAAGTCAAACTTTTATTTCCAGATGGTACATTGAATAAGCAGTACAACTGCTTTTTCTAATCAAGCCATCTATGTGTGTGTGCGTGCATGCGTGCGTGCAGGCGGTCACGCGTGCGTGCGTGCGTGGTGCGTTTTGCGTACATGTGTGTATGTGTGTGTGTGTGTGTCTGTTGGTCTGTGTCTATGTATCTGTGTCTGGGTTACTTTGTCCACGTCCCTGTAAGTGTTTATTTGAAGTTGCAAATGCATAACAAAAGCGGTTATACAAATAAAGTTGCAGAGGAGAAGAAACACTTTCTTCTTAAAAAAAAGCGACACTTTCCTATTAAAAGAAACGCTAGAGTCAGCCCAAATCGGATTAGAAAAGAAAAAAGAAAAGATATCAGTCAGCGCACAAAGTCCCACCTACTCCATTTGAGAGGCAAGATATAGTGAAGGGAAAAGGAAGAGAGGGAGGGAGGGAGGGGGGCTGTCTGAAAAGCACGCCAGAAAGACATTAGTCTTGTCAGATCAGGTTTGCTGCCATGCTTTGACATGTCTGTAGCCAAAGCCGGTGGTGGTGGCAAAGGTGTTTTGAGTGCAAATTGAGGTTCCGGGCCTCAACAAAGGAGGTAAAGAGTGGAAGGAATTGACAGCATTGAGTAATCAGGCCTCAACAAAGGAGGTAAATAGTGGAAGGAATTGATGATCAGACCTCAACAAAGGAGGTAAATAGTGGAAGGAATAGACAACATTGAATGATCAGACCTCAACAAAGGAGATACAAATTAGAAGAAATAGGAATTGAACATCAAATCAGACCCTTTCTGAATGATTGTAACAAGCATTTAGTGTTTAAAAAAAAACTGAAGGTAATATTAGAGTTATCTCAAACCATTTTGGTTGTACTTTCTAATCTGACAAACAATTATATACAGAGACTAAAGAAAAGTAGAGAGACGTCATGCCATAGAGTTATTGTTGTCCTTTGAACACAGCTATACTTCTCGAAGAGAAACATGCACTAGATGTTTTGGAAATAATGATAACACGTGACTAGGCTTACTGCCATGACTCTACTTAAGTGAATATTAAAATTACAGCATTAATCCCTCGTCAAGTTATTATACAGTTTACTAATCAACAGTTTCTGAGCATGTGCAATATGGCAATCATCACAAACGTAATTTTGGCAGTGATATATCTGCAGACCTTCATCATAGCCAGTTTGCATGGCGTCAGAGATTTAGGAATATCCTCTGCTATTTTATTGTCAAATTTTTCACAGAATGATCCATCTGTTCCTTCCTCAGTGCTGCTCTGGCTAGCTTCATGACAGCAGACTGCCCTGTCTAACTGCCCCTTCCTAACATACTCATATTATTTCCTTGTTGCCCTTTGAGTTATGGGCTTCTCTGCTTCTTCAGTGACGTGACTGAGTACCTCAAAGATAACAAACATAGCATGATAAGTAGGATACTATATTTTTAAAGGACATTTTCAACAAGGCTTATACTTTTATGGCTACTGACTTGCGACTATAAAAAACTATTAAATCAACAACAAAAATTCACATGTAAAAAGACTTACAAAATCAAGCAGACTGTTACACAAAAAAATCAAACAAAAACGCCCAAAAGTTGATAATAAACAACTGCAAGAACAACCAAATATAAAATGATAAAACGAATAAACGACAGAAAAATGAAATAAACAGTTCAGTATACACACCATGCTAGATAAGATGTTTTCACACAAGCAGCATCAGCTCAAGTTTTTTAAATCAAGAAAACAAATTATTCTTTCAGATGGAGCACAGACAGAGGTGATCTTGGAGAATGTTTAGACTGCGGAGAGAAAAAGAAAGCTGTATTTCCAAAGTGCTCTAAACATGAATAAACGACGATTAAAAAACGAGTTCGGAAAACAAAATGATTTTGATATATAAGCCTAGGACATCAATAACTTGTTTTCTAGGATCTGCTTTACTTTTCCTTCGCCTCATCAAACTTCTTCTTCTTCTTCTTCTTCTTCTTCCTCTGCTGCTGCTTTCGGGCTGCTATTACTGCTGCTTGTATATCTCTTTCAGCTGAAGCACATTTTTTCTGCTAAATTGTGGGCCGCTGTCCCTGGGGAGGGCGCGTTTCCACAAGACGTAATGCCATTATCTCATCTATACAGGTATTTGTTTCCTTGCAATTTCTTCTTCTGCAAAATGTTGCTATGAGGAAATTTCTTGCTCTATGGTTCATCTGCGTGCACAAAGTGCGTCATGCAAATGTGTCATTGTTGTTGTTGTTGTTTTTTTTTTTTCATCAGTGCACGAGCATCCAGACTGGTGGATATTGAGCCAGAGTTTACCTTCATACTGAATCATATAATTTTTTCTTACTTCCTGTTGAGATGCTCTGCAGCTGCCCCCATCTATTCGTCATTGTCTAGTCATCTCTGCTGATCTATTTCTCTCTTTACTTTCTTTGTTAGTTGTGTGTGTGTGTGTGTGTGTGTGTGTGTGTGTGTGTGTGTGTGTGTGTGTGTGTGTGTGTGTGTGTGTGGTGTGTGGTTGTGGTGTGGTGTGTGTGTGGTATGTGTGTGTTGTCAGTTCGTGTTGTCTGTGTGTTGTGTGTGAATGCTGTGCATATATGCATACGTGCGGCGTGTGTTTGTGTGTTTTTGTATCAATTATTCACGTGGTTAAACGAATCTGCTACTACATTTCTAGATGCTGCCTGAAGAAAAAAACGGTAAAGAAATACAAGAAGTAAAAATTTATAACAAAAAAGATTTCTGGGAAAATACAAAATAATGAGGGTATCAGTCAGAAACATAACACCACCACTCACTTTCAAGGGGAAGATAGGGCGCAAGGGGGTGGGGGCGAGGAGGGGGGGTGAGGGCGTGGGAGGGGCGGGGTTGGGGTGAAAGAGGGGGGGGGGGGCTGTGAGGCGTGGGTGGGGGGAATACTGCCGTCTAGTCAGGTTGGGTTCACTAACATGTCCTGACACCCTCTCATCCAAGACTGGTGGCTGGGGTATTCTCAACACAAATCGAGTTTTCAAGTTTGGACAAAAGACGTAATGAGTAGGAAGGACCAAAAATGCCTTTGAAACAAAGGTGTTTGATAGCTTCTCGATGTTTTTTCTTTCTTCTTCTTCTTCTTCATCTCATTAGTTTAATATCAGTTTACTACAAGGTTATTAAGGACATTGTAGCACTCACATTAAGTATGTATCAAACAATGTGAATGTCAGTGTATATGCAAGAACAAAAGTGTTTCGAGGCATTGCTATCACATATTGCAGCTATTGGCGTTCCCCAGCTTAGCATTGTAATTTTGTGTAATTTCATTCTGTCAAGTTTCTCGCTGCATAGAAGCCATACTCCAGTGGTAAGCACATTCGCTTGCATCTGACAACCCGGGTTCGATTCCCATTTTGAGGGAAATTTTTCCCCCTGTAGTTGACATCAGTGCAGACTCCACTCTCCCTCAAAAGTCCTTCGGATGAGACTATAAACCAAGGTCCCGTGTGCAAATGCATGCATAACATTTGCACAGACGTTAAATCCTGTTCCGCTTTTTGAAAGTAGTAGGCAATTGTGCGCCGTTCGAAAAAAGGGTTCCCGAAGATCCTCAAAATTTTTTTAAAAGGGGCCCAAAAGGGGGACCAATCATGTAAAAGGAAAAATCAAAAATGGGTTAAGGGGGCCCCCAAAGGGGGTTTCCCCCCCCCCCCTTTTTTTGGCCTTTTTCCCCCAAAAAAAGGGGGGAAAAGTTTTTTTTGGGGTTTTTGGCCCCTTTTTTTAACCAAAAGGGGAAAAAATTTTTAAACCCTAAAAAAACCCCAATTCCTTAAAAGGAAGAGGAGGACCCCAAAGAAAAAGGGGGAGGCCCCAAAAAAAAACCCCCTTTGGGGTTTTTGGAAAATTTTTAAACCCCCTTTTCTGCCAACCCCAAAAACCCCCCAAAAACCCCCGACCCGGGAAATTTTCGGAAGTGAAAAAATTTCCTTTTCTCCCTAAAAATTGGCCCCCCCTAGCCCCTTTTTGGGACATAAACGGGGTTTAAAAAGTTTTGTTGTTTGTTGTGTGGGTATGTTTTTGGGGTTTTGTTGTTGTGGTTTTGGGTTTTTTTGTTTTTTAACCCCCAAAAAAAAAAAAAATCTTATTGTCCTCCTTTTTAAAATTAGTTTTTACCAATTTTTTCCCTTTTTTCATGTTTACGGGTTTTTTTTTAAAAAAACCGATTTTTTCGGGTTCTGAAATCAAAAAAACAAGCTTTCCCCTGTGGTTAAAAAAAAAAATTTTAACCCTCTCCTCTCTCCCTCTCCCGGTCTCTCTCCCCTCTCCCTTCTCTCTCTCTCTCTCTATCTCTCTCTCTCCCCCCTCTCTCTCCCCCCCCCCTTCTCTCTCTCCCCCTCTCTCTCCTCTCTTTTCCCTCTTTTTGCGCGGCACGAAACCCCCGAAATTTTTGTGTGTGTGGGGGGGGCCTTTTTGTGTGGGGGTTTTTCGGGTGTGGGGGGGGTGTGTGTGTGTGGTGGTTTGTGTGGGGTTTTTGGTGGGGGGGGGCTTTATGTGTGAAAAGGGGCGGGGGTTTTGGGTGTCGGAAATTTTTTTTTTCCTTTTTGGGGAACACATTCCGCATCTACCCAAAAAAGGAGGCGAAATAAAACCACACAAAAAAAAAAATTTTCCCCCTAATGAAAAAAAACCCCCTTTTTTAAAAAAACCCCCCAACATAGAAAAAAAAAAAAGAAGAAAAAAAAAGAACACCCTTTTTTCCCCGGGACTTTAAAAAGGGGGAAAAGAGGAAGGGGGGGAAATTAGCATATAGGCGGGACAAATCCCCCCACCTACCTCCATAGAAAAACCCTAAGACAGAGGGGGGAAGACAACAAGGTCGAAAATATTTATCTACCTCGGGGGGGGAAAATTAATCAATAATGATAGAAATCTCTGTTTTGGTGTCCTTTTCACCCAAACCCCCCGGTAAAAAGGGGGCATTGGGTGTAAAGGGGGCCCCTTTTACCCTTTTGGAAAGAAAGGTCGGGAAAACGGTGGGGGAAAACAGGCGAAAAAACCTATTTTTTTTGGGGAAGTAAAGGAAAAAGGTCGGTTTTGACAAGCAAAATATACCACTTTAAAATCCAAAAGGTTGACTTTTTGATTACATCTACCTTCATATTTGTGTATTGTGACCCCCCGGGGGTAAAAGGGGGGGGAAAGAACTAAACGGGGGGAAAAAACATCTTGTGTGTGTAGTGTGTGGTTTGAAGGAAAATTACATTTGGGGGCAGAAAAAAAATCCCCTTTTTTCACCCCAAATTTTTGACCAAAAAAACAGCCCCCCCTTCCCCCTTTTTTTAGTATGTTAATGTGGCTTCTTTCTTAAGACGACTCACAAAAACCATGTTTTTAAAAATGTTTGACACGCAAAAAGATATTAAAAAACCCAAAAAAACGTCCTTGGCTGGGGTGTAACAAATCCATAGCCCCTTTAAAAGGCCTACAAATACCCGGGGCCAAAATTTCGTGTTATTTGGTCACCAATTTTCCTTTTGGGAAAAAAGTTATGTAATCTCTGATTTTTCGGGGGGCCGCCGGGGGTGACCTTAAAGGTTACCGGGGGGCCCCATAAAAAAAAGGACATAAATTTTTTTTTTTAAACCCCCCCTTTTAAATCTGTATTTTGGTTTGTACAAGTTTTTTATTTAAGTTTAAAAAAAAAGACGGGGTTTTCAGCCTGTTTTGGGCGGAGGGGGCCAAAAAACAAAAATGATTGGATTAGATCTCTGAGTTTATTTTTTGCTCTTACAAAAATTTTTCTTATGCTGCCCCCAAAACTTTGTATAAAAAAATTTTTTAAAAACAAACTAATTTTTTAATCTAGACAGGAAAAAAAACCCAAAACCCGTGAAAATTTTTTCTCTCTTTGGGAAAAACCTTAAAATTTTGACGGGGTTTTAGCGGGGATACGGTAACATATTTTTCCCTTTCCCATACCTTCCTCCAACCATACCAAAACCAAAACCAAAACCTTTACCATACAAAATCCCAATTTTCCCCCCATACATGACCATACCATCCTCCCGACCATCCCTACCTCCCAAAAATTTCCCGACCTAATAAACCAACCAATCCCAAAAAAATTTTTAAATCCCAACCAAACCAAAAAACCCCAAACCCAAAACCCCAAAAAACCAAAGAAAAAATCCCCAACCCCTTAATAAAAATCCCAAAAAACCAAACATTCAGCACTGTTCAAAAAATTGCGAGGGGGGAATACAAAAAAGTTTTAAACTTTGGGGATATGTAGATCCCCCTTTTTAAAATTTTCCCTCCCCCCCCAAAAAAAGATATAGGGTCCCAAAAAACAAACGCAAAATTTTTTCCCCTTTTGTTGTTTTTTTAATTTTAAAATGAAGGGTTCACCCCAAAAACCCCAATTAAAAATCCATACAAAACCACAACAGAACGGATTAAACTGTTACCAATTTTCCAAAAAACCCTCGATTTCCAATGGAAAACAGCCTTGAAGACGGAAGGGGGGGCTGAGGGGGAACCCTGAAAAACACTTTTTCCCCCCCCACACTCCCCCAAAGCAAAAATAGCAGGCTTCCCCACCCCAGGACCCAAAGAGGGAAAAAAGAGTTTTGATTTGTCCCCCCTGCAACTTGTTTGGGGATGCTTATTTTTTTTTTCCCCTTTTGAAATATACCTGAAGGGATAAAAAACCTGTTAAGTGAAAAAATTTTTTAAAAAAACCTTTTTTAGAAATATCTCAAAATTTTTAAAATTTTTTTAGGGAAAAAAACGTCTCTTTTTTTTAAAAACAAATTTTTGGTCATGATTTCTCAAAGGGGAAGACATACTTAAGCTGACATTTTAAAGCTAAAAAAGGGCAAATTTGGGGTTTCCCTGAAACCTATAAAAGCCCTAAAAAGAAGAAGATCAAAAAGGGTTTTTTTTTCCCCGTTGCCACATATTCTTTTTTAAAAATACGATATAACTCGAAACCCCGAAAACCCCCAAAAAAACAAAAAGAAACCTACAAATGTTTAAAGTTTGCCGGAACCTTTTTTGGTTCAACAGTAAAAACGATATTCATTTGTGTAGTTGTAGTTTGTATTGTTTTTTTTTGGTATTTTATTTTTTTTTAATTTGTATTCCCACAATTCCGATGAAATTTATAAACTGACCCCCCGTGTGTAAACCCCCCCCTTTGAACATCGTGCAATATTTAAAAAAACCCTTTTTCCCAATTTTCGAAGACCCCCCCAAAATTTTTTGCCAGGGGGGTTTGGATCCCAAAAATTTTTTAAAAAACTGCATCCCCCCGGGGGGACTGGGGGGAAAAAAAAGCACTTGAATGCTTATTCAATTGTGTTTAAAAAAAAAAAAAGTATGGGATTGAAAATGTATTGTTTTTGTAAAATTTGAAAAATTTTTATAGTTCAAAAACAAAACAAATAACTGGGGGGGCACGCTTTGGAACTTTTCTTTATAAAATTTACTTTTTCTTTTAAAAAAAAAAAACTTCAAAAAAAAAAAAAAACCCAAAAAAAGGAAAAAAACCCCCGTTTTAATTTTTTTTAAAAAACATTGAAAAGTAAAAAACACGGCAATTTTTCCGTTTTTTTTTTTTTGGGGGAAAAAGGAACCAGTGAATTTTTTTTTTCAAAAGGAAAATCACCTCTCGGGGTGTTTTAAAAGACTGAAGCTGACAGGGGCAATCATGAGATTCATAAAAAACCCCCAAAAAAATTGACATCAACAAAAAAAAAAGTTTTTTTCTTTCTGCAGAAACAATCCTTTTCGTAGGTTTAAAAAACCCCCCAAAAAAAAAAAAATTTTTAAAGCCCCGATCGATTTTTTGGGGGCTTAATTTTTTTTTAGAAATCTGTCTTTTTCCCCCTAGCCCCAAAAATCCCCTAATTTGGGGCTGGGGCTGACTTTAAAAGGGGACAAAAATGGGGGCCCTACCCAAAAATCTCACCAAATTGGGGGATTTTCCCCGGGGCCAAAACCCGAAAAAGGGGAAAAAACCTGATCCCCCCTTTTAAAAAATTTTTCCCGCTAGGGAAAAAGGAAAAAAAACCCAAAAAACCCTTTTTGGGGAAAGTTTTAAAAAAAGGGGTGCTTTAGGGGGGTTTTTTTTTAAAAATTTTTTTTTTGTATTGAAAAATTTAAAAAAGCAAAGCTAAGAAACATACCAATGAAAAAAGGGGGCCCCCAAATTTTGATAAACAGGGGAAAAAAAAAAAAATTTTTTGGGAAACAAAATTTTTTTTAAAAGGGGTTTGCCAGTGGGAGGGCCCCCCAAAAAGGGGGAAAAACACCCTCAAGTTGACGTTTTTTTAAACCAAAAAAAAATACAAAGGTAATTAAAATTTTTCCCCCGTGACTGCTGTGTTTTTAATAAAAAAATTTCAACAGCCCCTTTTTTTTGGCAAACACTCAGAAACAAAAAAACCCCCACAGACAAAACACACACATACCACAAAGACGCGGGCAACACACAACACACCACACACATACATACAAGGGGTTTAAAAATTATATATATATATATATATAAATAATTTTATATATAAAATTTTTTTATATAATATAATAAAAATACATATATATATTAAAATTTAAAAATATATTAAAACCAAAAAAAAATATATATTCAAATATAATCACATTAAAAACTAGGTATAATCCCCGTAAATTTTAGTAAAAAGCCCGTAAAAAAATCAATCCCTTAGTCTGGAACCGGGGGGCACTCCGAAGCCCTTTAAAAAACCAGTTCCCTCCATCCTCTCTCTGTTCTACCTTTCCCCAAATTTTGTTGATTTCATTTATAACTAATACTCATGCCCCCTTTTTACAGCTAAACAGAGTTTTCTAAAAAATTCCCGGGGGGTTTAATTTTTTGGACATTGAAAAAAAAATACCCCCGATTTCTTTTGTAAAGCTTTTTTGGGGTTTGAACGATGAAAAAAGGGGGGGAAAAAAAAAATTTCAAAATTTTTTAATTAAAAAGGGGGGTTTTGCAATATTAGGAAAATTTCAAAAAGGGGCCCCCTTTAGAAATTTTGTTTTTCCCTTTAAAAAAAAAAAAATGGGGAAAGATTTAAAAAACCCACATGCCAAGAAAAACGGTTTTAACTTTTTTCTGAAAAAAAATTTTAAAAAGGATTGGAATAACAGCAAAAACCCTGTTCCTTTAGTAGTTTTGGGGGGGAGGAAACCTTGAAGTGTTCTCAGAAAAAAAACCCCACGCAAATTGTTTTCCCCCCTATGACACAGCTGCTTTTTTTTTAAAAAATTAAAATTCTTGAAATTTTTAAGTTTGTAAAAGGGAAAAAAAAAAAATAAAACTTTTTTTTCCCCGAATTTTTCACATTTGAGTTTTAAACGGAAAAAGGGAAAGACCCCCCCAAAAAAGGGGGAAATTTTAAAAAAAAAGAAATTCCCCCTAATTGGCCCAAAATTTTTTGGGGGGGAAAAAGGGGGAAAAGAGACCTCACATCTCTAGGGCCCAAAACATATTGGGGGGGGGCGCCCATTTTTCCCCTCGCTGTTTTCCCCCTTTCCCGCCCCCCAAGGGGGCCCGGGTTTAAAACCCCTTTTTAAAACGGGGGGAAAAATGGGGGGGGTGTACTGGGGGCCCAAGGGGGCCCCCCAAAGGGTTTTACCCATCCAACGGGTTTAAACCCCGTTCGAACCCTGCTTAACTTGACGGGGGAAAACAAAACGCTTTTTACCACCTACCCAAACCCCCCCCCCTAAATTTTAAACTATCAAAATAAAATTTTCAATAAATGCATAGAAAAATTTTTAAAAAAAATATATTGGTAGTTTTAATTTTTTAAATATAAAAAATACTATATATATAAAAATATATATTATAAAATAAAATAAAATATAAAAATATATATAAAAAGATGAAACCCCACGAAATTAAACAAGAACCTTTTAAAAAAGATTTTTCAATTTTGAAGTTTAAGAGAAAAATTTTCCCAAAGCTAAAAAATTTTCTCTTTTAAAAAAAGATGGCCTAAAAAAAAACTCAAATGCCTTTGGGAAAAATAAAAGGGCCCCGAGGGGGTTTTAGCAGCAAAAAAAAAAAAAAAAAAATTTATCTAATTATAATTTTAAAAAGGGGAAAAACCCAAAAAAAAAAATAACAGTGACAGATTTATTTCAAAAAGAAGAAATGTAAGTATGACCCGTAGAAGTTTTAAAAACGAACGAACGAACGAAAAGAAAGAAAGGGGAACAAAAGAAAGAAAGAAAAAAAGAAAGAAAGAAAGAAAAAAGAAAGAAAGAAAGAAAAAAAAAGAAAGAAAAGAAAAAAAAAAAGAAAGGAAAAAAAAAAAGAAAGAAAGGGAAAAAAAAAAAAGAAAAAAGAAAGGGGAAAAAAAAAAAGAAAGGGAAAAAAAAAAAACGGGGGAAAAAAAAAAAATTTTTTTAAAAAAGGGAAAATGAAGTTATGAAAATGAAATGTAAAACATGCCCGAACAAAAATCCCCCGTTTCCAAACTTTTGACAAAATAAATACATCTTGTAAAAAAAAAAGCACGGGCCCCTTTTTAAATTTAAAAATTTAAAAAAAAATGTCTTGTGGCCTTTTCTGTCTGTCCCGTTTAAAATTTTTTGGGGCCCACTCTTCTTTTGGGGTTTTTTTTTTGTTTCCTTTTTGGGTTTTTTTTTTTTTCTTTAAAAAATTTTAAAAATTTTTTTTGGGGGTTTTTTTTGTGCTTTAATTCCCCAAAAATTGGTGGCAAGTATCTTTTTCTATTGGGAAAAATAATTGTTACCCCTTCTTTTTATACAATTTTAAAAATTTTTTTTTTAAACTTTAAAAACACTTTTTCTTCTTTGGGGTGGGAAAAGGGGGAAAGTATGCTTTATTGGCAATTTTTGGGGGGGGGAAAAACCCCCTTGGTACTGTAATTTCTAGGTAAATTTTTTAGATCTAACCCCCCAATTTTAAAAAAAAAAAATTTTGCAAAACTTATTTTGTAATAGCAAAAATTTTTCAACCCCCAGCCCCCCCCCCACCCCCTTCCCCCCCGAAAAATGGAACGTTTTCCCCCTGAAGCCATTTCGTGTCTTTTTCCCCATCCATACCTTTTAAAAAAAACAATAAAAAAAAATTTTTATTTTTATGGGGGGTTTTTGTATAAAATTTTTTTGGGGTTTTTTTTCCCCCCTTTTTTTCCCTTTTTATTTTAACTAACCCAAAAAAAACATTGGAAACCCCCCCTTGGGGAAAAAATTTTTTTTCATTTTGGAAAATTAAAAATTTTTAAAAAAAAAAAAGCTTTTTCCGCTTTTTTTTTTTTTTTTAGAAAGAGGGGTAGGGCTTAATGGGAAAAAGGGGGGGCAAAAAAATTTTGGGGGTTCCCAAAAAGGGAAAAAAGGGAAAGAGATTTTGGGGGGAAAAATTTAGGGTTTTTCTTTTTTAAAAGGGGTTTTTTTGGGGGTTCATAAAAGTGCCAAAGAGCTTGCAAAACCCCAAAGGGGGGAAAAAGTGTTTTAAAAAATTTTTTTTTGCCCAAGGATAAAACCCACCCGCACATCAAGAAACTTTTTTTTATTTCCCGGCAAAATTTATCTCACAAAAATTTTTCTTTGTAAAATTTTTTTTTAATTAAAAAAGGGTTTCCCCCCCTGAAAGAAACCAACAAGTGGCATTAATAATTTTAAAAAAAAACCCCAAAAAAGTGCAAATTAAAAAATTTTTAAAAAAAAAAACAGTGTGCATTAATATTTAAAATAAAAACATGTGCATTAATTTTAAAGTAAAAACAGTGTGCCCAAAATTTTAAAGTAAAACCCCAAAAATGTTTTCCCCTTAAAAATTTTTAAAATAAACCCCAAAAAGTTCATTTAAAGGGGTTTTTTAAAAAAAAAACCCCAAAAGTGGGCCTTTAAGTTTAAAGTAAAACCAACGTGTGCATTAAAATTTTTAAAAAAAAAACCAAAAAGGGCCCCAAAATTTTTTTAAAATAAACCAAAAATGGGGCATTCATGTTTTTTAAAAGGGGGAAACCCCAGTGCCCCATTTTGTTTTAAAAAAAAAGAAAAAACCCCAAAAAGGGGCATTATTTTTTACTAGGAGAGGTTTTTTTAGTTTTTTTTGAAAAACCCCCAAATTGTGGGTTGTCATCGTCTGTTTTTCCCCTATTTTGACCTTTCCCCTTTTTATTTTTTTGTTCCCCCATCTGTCCTTCTTGGTGGGCTCTGCAGTTATAAAAAAAAGTAATTTTTTCGAATCAAAAAATACAATCTTTTTTTTTTTTCTGTTTGCCCCCCCATTCCCCCACCCCCCCCCCCCCCCCCCCCTCTCTCCTCTCTCACCCCCTTCCCCTTTTCTCTCCCAAAAATCTCCCCCTCCCCCTTTTCTCCCCTCTCTTCCCCTCTCACCCCTCTAATCTCCCTTTCTCTCCCCAAAATCTCTTAAAAACTCTGTACTTCTCTGCATTTTTCTCTTCCTGTCCCCTTCTCCCCCCCTCTTTTTTTTGCCCCTTTTGTCCCCGGGCTGTCCTGTCTTGTTTTTTGGGGTTTTTTCCGTCTGTCGTCGTCCGTTTTCCCGCCCCGTCTTTCCCCTTTTCTCTTCTCTTCCCCCCTTCCTCTTCCCCCGGTTTTTCAGTTTTTCTCTGTCTCTTTTTTTCCCCTCTCCTTCCCCCCCTTTTCCCCTCTTTTTCCTTTTTCATTTCTCCCCCTTTTCTTTTTCTTTTTTCTCCTTTTTTTTCCCCTCTCTTTTTTTTTCTTTTTCTCTTTTTTTTTTCCTTTTTCTCCTTTTTTGGGAAATTTTTACCAAAATTCTACCCTTTTTTTTGCGGCCCCCCGGGGGAAAAGGGAGAAAAACCCGGGTAAAGAGGCTTTTAATTTTATAGAAAAGCTTCCCCGGGGTTTAAGGGAGATGGCCTAAAACTGAAAACCACCCCGCATCACACTCAAGGTTTTCCTTTTTTTTCCTATTTTTTTTTAAAAAAATTTATTTTTTTATTTTGTTTTTGGGGGGTTTGGGCTGTTTTTTTTTTTGGGGGTTGGTGTTTTGGGGTTATTATGATGATGATGATGATGATTATGAAAATGATGATTATTGAAATATGATGAAGATGTTTGGGTGATGATGTTTTATGAATGAAGATGAGATTGGTGATGTGATGGGGGTGGGAGGAAAAGGGGGAAGGATTATGACGAAAAAGGGCGACGGTGATGGTGATGAAAAAGGAAAAAAAAACCCCAAACACAACCCCCAAAACAAACCCCAAATATAATTTTGATATTTTATATAATATTTATAAAATTTAATGTAAAAATATTTTAAATAATATATTAATATATAAATTTAAAAATAAAATAAAAAATAAAAGGTTCCAAGAAAAAAATAAACACAAACCCCAAATCAAAAACCCCCCACAAGTAAAATACACAAAACAAACACACCCACAACACAAAAACCCCCAAAACAAACACACACAAACACCAAAAAACAACAAAACACAAACACCCACACCAACACACACACACACAACACAACAAACACACAAAACCCCCTATTTCACACCACACTCACACACACACACACACACACCACACCACACACACACACACACCCCCCACACACACCCAACACACACACAACAACACACACCAAAAAAATTTTAGTAGAAGAAAAACTCCCAATCTGACATTTCAGCAGCAGCAGTCCCTTTTTTTAATTTTCCCCGGGGTTTTTTTGTTTCGGGGCTGAAAATCACGACAATGCCGGGTTTTCCCCCAGTGTCTTTTTTTTTTAAAACCCCCCAAATTTTTTAAAATCATGCTGACTACCCCTCCCCCAAAATTTTCCCTTTGGATGAAAATATAAAACCGACCCCGTGTTCGAACGCACGCAAGAACATCTTGCCAAAAATTTTTAAATCCCGCTTTTGTAAAAAGTGGGCCCAAAAGGGGGGCCCCCGGGGGAAAAGAAGAAAATTTAAAAATTTTTCCTACCAGGGGAAATTTTGGTGAAAAAAAAAAAAATTTTTTCTTTTTCCATTATCCTGGGGTATAAAAAAAAATAAAATAAAAAAATAAAAATTTTTCTTAAAATTTGGTTGTGTTTCCCCCCCCGCCCCAAATTTTTTTAAAGTCTTTTTACAGTATGAAGCATGGATTAAAAAAAAAAATTTTCCCCCCTTTCGTAGTAGAAAAAAATACATAAAAAAAGCATTTTTTTTCACACAAAACCCCAAAAAACCCCCAAAAGGGGGCCCCCACCCCCCCCAAACCCAAAACCCCACAAAAACCCCACCCCGAAAAACCCCCGTGCGGCGCAACCCACGCACCAACCCCACACATAACAGACTTCGTAGTCTTTCGAAGGAGACTATAAACCGGGGCCCCCTTTTAAAAAACTTGCGCACAATTTTAAAAAACCAAAATTCCCCCTTTTTTTTTAAAAGGGAACCATTGTGTCCGGGGGAAAAGATGACAAAAATTACAAAACTGCATACACACGGGACTGATGTAAAAAAAACACGTGAGTGGTTTTTTTCCCCTTTCCTCGATATAAAAGAAAAAATTTTTTAAAAAAATTTTTAACCCCGCGCGCGCACACGCACACTTTCACGACTTTTTCCCCAAAGGGGCTGTGTTTTACAACCCAATGTTTTAAAATCGGGGTTTTTTCTCCCCAACAATTCTCTCCCCTTTTTCTCTCCGTCTCTCCCCGTCTTTTCTCTTTCCCCGGGCTTTCCCCTCGTCTTTTTCCCCTCTTCGCCCCTTTCCCTTCTTTTTTCGTCGTCTTCCTCTTCTTTTTCCCTTTCCCCTCTCCCCTCTCTCCCTCTCTCCCTCTCTCTTTTCCCCCTTTTTCCCCACTTTTTCTTCTTCGGGGTTTTTTTTTTGTTTGTTTTTTTGGGGTTTTTTTTGTTTTTTTTAAAATTTTTTGTTTTTTTTCCCCCTTTAAAAGATGGATTTAAAAAAAAAAACAAATAAATTTCTTATTCAATGAACCATCGGGAAAAAAAAAATTTGATTTTATTAAAAGTTCCCACACACACACACCCCACAACCCACACACCCCCCCAAACAACACCCCACACACAACCCCCCAACCCCACCACACACCAAAAAACACCCACCACTCCCCAAAACACCCCAACACACCACACAGGTACAAAACTTTCACACCCACTAACAGATGCTGCCTACAAAAATGCCCAATCCCCCCAACAAAAACCAAAAACCCCTGCATAAGCACATAAGCATACAACCATACACAAATGTACACGAAAGCATATGAAAAACCCCACATACACACAATAAAAATAAAAAGAAATAAATAAAAAAAAAAAATAAATATAACACACACCACCCACACACAAACACTTTTCACAAAAAACACACACACAAACACGCACACACAGAGGCACTCCCCCACCCCAAAACCCCAAAAATTTTTTTTAAACTATTACCCACACTCCAGACTGTAGAAAAACATGTTTAAAATTTCCGGGCAAAAACAAAAACCCGGGGCTGAAAAAACAAAACCCCGGGGGGAAAACCCTCATGTGCCCAATCCCCGACTTTTTTTTTTTATTTATTTGTTGTGGTTTTATAGACTGAACCCCTAATACAACCCTTTTAAAAATTTGCCCCTACAACGTGCCCCGAAAACCCCCAAAATTTTCCCTCCCAAAACACCCAAAAAACTCACACCCCACAAAAACACAAAACCAAAACAATTTCTTTTTTTTTGAGAAATGCCCCTGGGACAAAAAACCCCCCCCGGGGGCCCCCAAAAACACTTTTTTTTTATAACAAATGTCATACCCCCCCACACACACAATTTACACACATACACACACACGCACACGCGCGGCCCCGCCCCACACACACATACAAAAACCATTCCCCCCACACACATAACACACACACATCAAACACAAAACACATCCCCACCTTTCTTTTTGTAATCAAATGTTATACATACACACATATTTTTTTTTTGGTATAACAAAATTTTCAACACACAACACATAAAAACCCCCAAAAGCCCCCCGCCCCGCCCCCCCCACACACACCCACACACACACCACACACCCCTCCCCCCCAAAGCCCCCCCCAAAAACCAAAAACACACCTTTTCCCTTTTTGTATAAAAATGTCATCACTGACTTTTTAGCATTTCCCTTTTTTCACTTAATCCTATCCTTGTTTTTTTGGGTTTGGGTTTTTTTTTTTTATTGATAGAACACAGACTGCTTTTAAAAAGGGGACCCTTTTTTATTTCCCCCCCCCCCCCCCGGGGTTTTGGGCCCCTTTGGGAGCCTAGGTTTTGTTTTTGGGGTTTTTTTGGCTTTTTTTTTTGGTTTTTTCGGAGGGGGGGGAAAGGGGGTTTTTTTCTTTTTTTTTTTTTTTTTTTTTTTTTTCCCTTTTTTTGGGGTTGACCCCCCAAGGTTTACCAATTGTTAATTTTGCTTTTTCTCCAAATTTTTTTTCCCATCAAAAATTAAAATAAAAATTTCCCAAATTCGGAAAAGTAATGCTGGATGTGTTCATGTTTCCGAAACCCCCCCAAAAAACCTGATATAAATTTGGGGAATTTTAAAAGTACGTTTCCCCTTTTTTGTTTTGTTTTCTGCATGTGTATTAATGCACAAACAAAAGGGGGTTTTTTTAAAAATTTTTTGGGGTTTGGGGGTTGAAATTTACCCCGGAATTCTTTTTAAAAAAAAAACCCCACTTAAAGACCACACCGTAAACTTCAAACCCATGACCCCCAAGACCAAAGATTAAAGTAAAAAAGTCTTAAAACCCCCCGGGGGTACGACCGTCGCCCCGACTTTTTAACAAGTGCTTCCCCCTTGGGGTTTGGCCCCCGGGGGGTTTTTTTGGGGGGGAGAGAAAAAAAAAGTTTTTTTTTTTTCTTTTAAAATTTTTTTAAAAAACACGGGGACTTTATGACTGGGTTTTGTTTCCCCGGGGCTAAAAATTTTTTTTATTTTTTTTTTCCCCCCCGTCTGTCCCCACTTTTTTGTTGGGGAAAAGGGGGGGGGATGGTTGGGGCCCCTTTTTTTTTTGTTTTTTTGGAAAACCGCGGCTGGGTTTGGGGTTTTTTGGTTGGGGTTTTGGTTTTGGGGGGTTTTTGGGTTTTTGGTTGCTTTGGTTGTTTGGTGGTTGGGTTTTTTGGGGTTTGGTTTTGGGGTTTTTTTTTGGGGGTTTTTTTTCTTGGTTTTTGTTGCTTTTTTTTTGGTTTTTGGGGGGGGCCCCGGTTGGGGTTTGGGGTTTTTCCCCCCTGATGGTTTTTTTGTTCCTTGTTTCAAAATTTGGGTCGCTAGTTTTTTAAAATTTTTTTTTTTTTTTAAAAATTTCCCCTTTTTTTGCCCCTTTTTTTTTTTTTTTTTGCAGTTGGGGGTTTTTTTTCAAATGTATTTTCGCTCGAAACCTTCAAAACTTAAAAGTTAAAAAAACCCCGTCACAAAAGGGGTTTTAAAAAAAAAAAAAGAATTCCCCCTTGTTGGGGGAAAAAAACCCCTTTTGAGTGGATTTTCTGCCAAAAAAGGCAATCATCCTTTTCCCCCAAACTGCACGGGGTAGTTTTTTAAAAACTTAAGGGGTGTGAATAACAGTGTCCCGGGGGTAACAGAAGACTTTAGTGGAAGAATCCAGAAGGGCAATCCTGCCCTTTGTATGCTAAACCCAGTGGGGAGAAGGGAGTAAAAGAAGGGAAAGGGGGAGAGGAGGGGGGGGAAAAAAGGGGGACAGGGGGGGAGGGGGAAAAGGGGAAAAAGGGGGGGGGAGGGAGGGGAGAGGGAGAGAGAGATGGGGAGACAGACGGGGAACAAAACAGACAAAAAGACAAAATTTGGGGGGAGAGAGAGAGAAGGGTGGGGGAAAGAGAAAGGGGGGGAGAGGGAGATAAAAAAAAAAATTTAAGAGGGGAGGGGGGAAATGGGGGGGGGGGGTGATAAGGAAAAGAAAATTTAAACAAAAAGGAAAAGGGGGAAAAACCCCCGGCCTTAACAGCCCCGCAGCCCCAAAAAGGGGAACCCCTTCTTAAATTACAACAAAATACTTTTCAATAAAAATTTTCAAAAAAATTTTCCCCAAAAACAAAAAAAAAATTTTAAAACTTTAAAAAAACAAAAAAAAAAATGAAATTTTAAAACTTTTTAAACCCCAAAAGCCCAAAAAACAGCAAACGGGTACGGTTTTTTGGGGGAAGACAGAACGCCCGCAAAAAAGGGGAAAAACGGGTAACAACGTTTTTTCAAAGTATTTAAAAAAAAATTTTGGGGGCCCCCCCGCAAAGGGGGAAAATTTTTTGTGTTTTTTAAGGGGTTTTTTTGTTTTGGAAAAACCCCCCTTTTTTTCCTCCACCCCTTGTTTCCTTCCCAAAATTTTTTCTTAAAAACCCCTTTTTTTTTTCCTTTCCCCATTTCTCCTTCTTTTCCTAATTTTGGTTTCCTTCTCCCCCTCCCCTTTTTTCCCCCAAAAAAAAAAAAAAATTAAAACCCAAAACCCCCAAAAATTTTTAATTTTGGAAGGAAAGGGGGAAGAAATTTTAAAAACTTAATTTTGAAATAAAACCCCAAAATTTTAAACCCCCAAAATTGACAAAAACTACATTTCTACAGGGGAAAACCCTTTTTCTGACAAATGAACGTGACATTTAAAGGGCAGACAATTTTGATTGAAGGTGTCTGAAATAACAAAGGTCTGAGTGAATCTACAAGTCTTTTTTTTCCCACGAGAGAGAGAGAGAGAATTGAGAGACGACAGATAGACAACAGACAGACAACCAAAAGACAGACAGACGACAGATGTGTGTAAGTAAGGTATTTTTGGGGTGCGTGCGTGCGTGCGAAAGTCCCCTGTGTGTGTGTGCTTTTGTATATGCGTGCGTGCGTGCGTGCTTTTTGGTGTGTGTTTGTGTGTGCTTTTTGTGTGTGTATTTTGAAAATGTGTGGCCCTGGGTTTCTTTCTGTCCGTTTGTCCCTTTTTGCAAAGAACAACTTTTATACTACTTTGGCATATTTAAATTTTAAATGGAAATCCCTAATCCTTGTCTAATTCTAACCACCCGGGTTTTTTATACCGAACATTCTATAATCACTTTTTCCTTTAGCCTATTTTTAGTGATGGAAGAGGGGGCCAAAAACTTGCAGAGTGTAATGAAACCATCAAATTTTTTAATTAACTTATTTTTAATTTGGGGAAAAAATCACTTTATGTAGAGTCAGGCTAATTTGCCCTGTGGGAGGGGGTGGGATAGCGTAGTGGTTAGAGCGTTCCCGTTCGCGATCTGCTGAAATTAGGATTGAGCCTCCAGTGAGGGAGGGTGTTTATGGGGAAAATTTTTTTTCTTTTTGAGTTGAAAATCAGCAATTTTTGTATGTATGAAGCAGGTGTATAAACTGTTCACAGTTTTTTTATGCAAATTCCCTGGAGGTAAATAATTAATTAAAATTTATAGTGTTACTCGGGTTTCTCTATTGGGCTTTTTTTAAAAAAAACCCCCTAAATGAAGAACCCCAAAATACTTGCCAAATTTGAAAATCCTCAAAAGAAGCTAAAACTAGGATGCATCTATGTGAAGGAAATTTTTTTCTTATTTACTTTTCCCCAAATAGCCTTTTTTTCAAAAAGATTCAAATTTCTCACCCTCTGAACCCTTTTGAGTTGCAAAAAAACAGCATCCCCTTTCAATAATAACAATTTTCTGGAAAAAAAAACATGCTTTTTTGTTGTTTTTTGATAAAACAGCACCCTTTTAATAAAAACCCCAGATAATTTTCCCTCCCTTTTAACACATTCTAAACCAAACCGAAGAAGCATCAACAATAAATTTCCTAATATTTACGCTCAGAACTCTGGCAGCCAAATGAATAATCAAGCCGTCTCCAATGGAATTTTCCTCTCTCTCTCATCAATGGAGCGTAAATCATGAATTGTGAGTAACCCCCCACTTTAAACATCGATAATGACAAAACACCGCGCTATGCTATCAACCAATTGGTGGGAGGGGGATGTAGAGGAGGGGTGTAGGGGAGGGGGGTAGCATTGGCCCAAGCGATCATCATTTAATTAAACTTTGAACCTGCTGCACCCTTCTTCTTGATATTGACGAGATGGCGAGAGCAGGGGAAGACTGAAGGAAAAAAAAACACGAGGGAGAAATATAGGTTTGGGGAAAATGTGTAAAGATGGGAGGACATTGAAGCAGTTTGCAGTAATCAATATTGTTATTGCATTGGACACGAAAAGCATCTCAAAGGGTTTGGAAATAAATAAGGATTCTCCGTGCCTGCAGAGGCTGATGTCATTTTTTGACAGCTGTAGAATGCATTACATGCAGGCACTCATGTATCTAAATCCACAAGTATG
This sequence comes from Stramonita haemastoma, assembly GCA_030674155.1. Classification (NCBI taxonomy): domain Eukaryota; kingdom Metazoa; phylum Mollusca; class Gastropoda; order Neogastropoda; family Muricidae; genus Stramonita; species Stramonita haemastoma. The sequence continues at coordinate 64,109,243 of CM060321.1, forward strand.
CATACGTATGCACGCACACTAGTACATGCGCGTGCATGCACGCAAACACGGACGCGCGTGCATATACGCGCGCGCACACACATACACACACTCACATTCAAACACATACACACATACACACATACACACATACACACACACACACACACACACACACACACACACACACACACAGAGTACGACCAAAAGAATTCACACACTCGCGCGCGCACACACAACTGCACACACACACACACACACAATTACTCACTCACTCACTCACTCACTCACTTACTTACACACTCTCTCACACACACACACACACACACACACACACACACACACACACACACACACACACACACACACACACACACACACACTGTGCGACCAACAGAATCCTACTCTTAGATAATAAGCAAAAAAGAACAAAAAGAGCCTATCCTGTAAAGATACAGATATTGGAACTCAGAACCCTAAAACTTGAACCCTGTATACCCCTAGTTGTGCCGTTTGAAGTATTTTACTGCAGGTCTTCATACACTAGTCATTGACCTCGGTCTATCGCCCTCAAGCAAAGAACCTTTGTCAGTGCCTTCTTTATGACGAGCTAGCTTATCAAGACTACCATCTCTGGACATTGACAGTGAGAAAGAAAAGGCAGGGAAGGATAAACTAAAGAAAGAATACAGGAAATAGGATGAAAGGAAGGAAGGAAGGAAGGATTAAAGAAAGGAAGGAAAGAAGGAAGGGAGGAAGAAGGAAGGAAAGAAGAGCAAAAGAAAAGAACAAAAGAACAACTGCAAACACGAACAAGAAGTAGATCAAGAACAGGAACAATTACAAGAGCAACACCAAGTACAAGAACAAGAAGAAACAAAAGAAGAACAAAATGAAGTGAACAAGAACGATAACTATATTTTGATATTAAATTTCTTATTAAAAAAAAGTAATGTTATTACAGGATTTTCTGCCTTTCCATAACTCACGAAAAAATTACCTAAGTAATGGTATCTTAAACGTGCCTATTTGATTATTTGCACGCAGGGGGGGGGGGGGGGGGTATTTAAGGCGTAGGCAGAGGTGCACTTTAAGCTACTCTGAGATTGTAAAATTTCCCCAGCTCAGTTCACAGGGCTCTATTGCTTGAATTCAAACCACTCCACTTTACAAAAGTGCATGGTGGATTGGCTTTACAGAGGTACTTGATAGAAGTCTAACTTTTAACACACTCAGCTACAACATCCGCTCTTTCTTCCATTCATATTGTGACAAGCCTCATAGAATTAATCACCATAAAAAGTAACCATATAACCTCGCTACAGAAAATACTGTAATACACTTTGCACTTGAAAACTTTACATACATGCCTACCCACGCGCGTGCATACACATGCATGCATGTACGTATGCATATGCGCAAACACGTAGATACGCACACACTCACGCATTCACACACCTAGGAACGCATGCATACACATGTGCATATGCATAGGCATAGGCATAGATGCATTTACACGAACATACGCACACACACAAACGCACGTGTGTACACACACACACACCCACACAAGCAAACACACACACACACATACACACACAAGCACGCATGCACGCACACGCACGCATGCACGAACGTACGCATGCACACACAACACACAAAATTACTGTCTTTAAATTCGGTTCTCGTTTCTTCGTTTCTTTTAAACTTCCCTTGAGACAACCGTAAAATTGAAAATCTGTGTTCTGCTAAATTCATTATTTGTCGACAAGACTACATTTTCCTATTCGCAAACACCGTAATATCCTAATGTGTGCCTGCATTGACGTGAATGCAGAAGATTTTGTAATTGAAACCAGTGTTCGAGGCAAAGAAAGAGAGAAGAGGAGAGAAAAAACAAGACAAACAGAAAGAGAGAGAGAGAGACAGAGAGACTGGGTCAGACACAGAGGGTTAGAGACAGAGACAGAGACAGAAACAGAGATAGAAAGAGACTGAGATACAGAGTTAGAGAGAGACACAAACAGACAGAAACAGACACAGAGAAACAGAAAAAAGTAAAGAAGCAGAGAGACAGAGACAGACAAACAGACAGACAGACTGAGAGAGACAGAGAGAGAGAAAGATAGAGAGAGAGACAGACAGACACACAGACAGACAGACGGACAGACAGACAGACAGACTGAGAGAGACAGAAAGACAGACAGACAGAGATATTTGTTTCTTCCGCTATAGATTTCAAATTTGATTAAAAGAAACCTGATATTTCTCTTGGAGAAAAACATACCCAGTGTAAACACTTTCAAATAGCACAACAGACGTTTGGAATCCGCCCTGAAGTGACAATCATAAAAGCAATATTTTTGGCATTCCTAACATACACATTTTTATTTTTCGGTCCTCAGAGGGAGCTCTGAGGTTCACCAATGGTAATATGTTGCGTATACAACTATGTTTACCCGCCCTTAAGATAGCTGATAGCATTTTTTATTCTTATTTAGTCAGAGAATAAAGAATGCCATTAGACCATATGAAAAACTCCTAACTTCAGCAAAAAAACGCAAGCTGAAGTGGTACGGGCACGTCACACGAATATCTGAACTGGCTAAGACAGTCTTACAGGAAACAGTAAGGGGAGGGAGACGAAGAGGCAGACAGAGGAAACGATGGGAAGACAACATCAGAGAGTAGACAGGCCGTGGGTGGAACGACCTACTACGGAGGGCGGAGGATTGTGGGATGTGGAGGAAGCTGGTTGCAAAATGTACAGTGGTGTCCCCACGGTCCGCGGGACTACGGGACAGGTGAAAGTGAAGGTGAAGATATCCGCTTTATGACTTCCGGAATAAAATCTAAACATACCAGAGTACGTGCTGTCTATTTTAACTCCTCCTAGTGTAACTCAATGGCCTACTCTTCCGAAAGGAGGAGCAGGCTTTAACGTGTGCACAAGATGTTCTGCATCATTGGCACGTGGAATCTCGGTTTACAGTCGCGCATGCTAGTAGGGTTAAGGGGGGAGAAGTCGGTACTGATGTAACCACCAGAGGGAAAAATCCCCTTGAACGGGCGTGTCGATGATGGCTCAACCCCAGGCGGTCAGATCACAAGCACAACGCTCTAACCAGTAGGCTACCTCGCCCCCGTAATTCGTAAACCAAAACACAATATACTTTTTTTTCGTTTTTATAGTCACATAAATAGAAGATGGATATTTTGGTCACAAAGTGGCAACATTATATTTTATTTTATAATACTTTATGTTATCGCAGATTTCTCTGCGTGAAATTTCGGCTGCTCTCTCCAGGGAGAGCGCGTCGCCACAAGTGCAACGCCACCCATCAGTTTGTTTCTTTTTCCTGTCTGCAGCTGCATTTGTTTCCCTATCAGAGTGGCTTTTCCCTACAGAAATTTGCCAGGGACAACCCCTCTGTTGTCGTGGGTTCTTGTACGTGCGCTAAATAGTGATGTGTAACACACAGGACCTCGGTTTATTGTCTCATCCGAAAGACGAGCATCCAGACCACCACTCATGGTCTTATGGATGGGGGAAAGTTTCGGGCCCAAACGGGATTAAAGCTACTGCACACTCCGACCCGGACATTTCGCTTTCTAGGCAGAAGCGTTACCTCTAGACCACAAATCCACATGCACATTATAACGATTTTAAGAAACTTGGCGATGCAGCAACATCCACTTCATAACAGAAGCCAGTTCTCTGGCCAGCAAGGAAGAGCAGAAACAAAGTGGAGTGCTGGAAAGACGACACAGTGTGTATTGGCATCTTGGATTTTTTTGTTTGTTTGTTTTTTGGGGGGTTGATAACACAAACAATAGTTTTATCCCTGGAATCTTGTGACATGATGTTATCTGTCCCTGATACAGACCAGTACGATGTATGGTGTGTGTGTGTGTGTGCGTGTATGTACGTGTGTGTGCGTGTGTGCGTGTGTTTGTTTGTGTGTTTGTGTGTATGTATGTGTGTCTCTGTCTCCGACTCTCTATCTGAGTCCTACTGTGTGAACTTCATATTGATTGTATATGTTTGTCGGTCGTGTTTGATGATGACTTCGAAAACAGCAGAAGAGGCAGCTGCTGTTTCGGAAATTGGGCAGAAATTTGATTATAGTGGAGGTGCCTTGCCCACAGCACACCCCTGCTCTCTCGTCCAAGAGGGCATACGGGTTGGAGATGTTCTCCAAAGGCCAACTAGCCCCCAGGGCTGCAGCACATAAGACCTGTGCAAGTCAAGCCTCCTAGCCAGAGTCAGAGTCGATCACTAAAGACTAAGCTGAAAAGTGGAATTCCATGAGTGGGAAAGAAAGCCACTGATCATACAGCCTCTCACTTTGCTGTTGCTCCCAGCCTCAATGGTTTAATCAAGAACTGTAGTATAAAGCCCGGGTTAACCGATCTATAAACTACGACTTTTAAAACATTTAAATGATCTAATGACAAAACTTCTCGAATATGTACTTTCTGTTCCAACCTCAATCGCTAACTTGCTATCTTTTCCGTACCAAACACTCTCTACACACCATGTTCAATTACTTTTTTTTTAATCAGAGAGAGGGAGAGAGAGAGAGAGAGAGAGAGAGAGAGAGAAGAGAGAGAGAGAGAGAGAGAGAGAGAGAGAGAGAGAGAGAGAGAGAGATGAGAGAGAGAGAGAGAGAGAGAGAGAGAGAGAGAGAGAGAGGGGGGGGGGGGGGAGAGAGGGAGAGGGAGAGAAAAAAGTTTGAAAATTAAAACTTCGAAACTTTTTATTGATGGCAAAGAATAATATATAAGCACGCATGATGGCTTGGAGCCCTCAGTCAAGAATAAATTACGAGTAATACAAAAAAATGAACCAAAATAACAACAAAATATTTAAATAAAATCGAGACAGAGAAAGAGAGACAAAGACACAGAGAGAATGAGAAAGAGAGAAAGACAGACAGACAGAAAGACAACGTCAGAAGGACAGAAAGACGGAGGCATACACATAGAGGTAGGGACAGAGACAAAGACGGACAAACACACACACACACATATACAGAGAGAGAGGATGAGGCCTCACACACACACACACACACACACACACACACACACACACAAACACACACACGTACGCATGCACGTACGCATGCACACACACACATACACACACAGAATAACAGAGACAGAGACAGCGACAAACATACAGACACACAGACAGACAGACAGACAGACAGACAGACACACACACACACACACACACACATACACACACACACACACACACACACACACACACACACACACACACACACACACACACACACACACACACACACACACACACACAAACACACACACACACACACACACAGAAGGGTCAGAAGGTTACAGAGAGTAATGAAACCGTCACCTTCTTCATCGCTTTTTCTCTGAGAAGGCAAAGTCGGGTAGTGTCAGGTCATTATCTGCCTTGTAAAGTGGGTGATTATTTCCATCCATAAATCATGTTTTGCACAGAAAAAAAAGGCGTGAGGGAAATTAGCTTCCTGTTTTGATTTCTTAGGGGAGGGGGATTTGTTTGGGGATTTAGGGTTTTTTTTTAGTGTTTTATTCTCTTTATTATCTCCTGCACTCCTCCACCCCAATCTAGAAGGCTAATACAAAATATTGCAGTTGTTATGGCGGTAGTTTCGTGCGTGTAGTCTATTCATGAATTGTGGTAGGGATTTTTTTTTATTTAGGTTTATTGTTTCCTGTGGAGTTAATCTGTGTTTTTTTCTTACACACTTGCTCTTATACTATTAGTTTTTCAGTATTTTGAAAATGTGATATGATGAGGGAAAAAAGCTTTTTTTTAATTAGGTAGGTATGTAGGTAGATAGTTTGCTAATTTTACTCTGTCAGTAGGTCACTCAGTTAGTCAGACATGTATTATTTGGCTAATTGATTAGTTTGCTAGGTACGAACGTAAATGGCTAGTTAGTTAGTTGGCTGGTTAATTGGTTAGTTGGTGAGTTAGTTAGTTAGTTAGTTAGTTTAGTTAGTTAGTTAGTTAGTTAGTTAGTTAGTTAGTTAGATTAGTTAGTTAGTTAGTTAGTTAGTTAGTTAGTTAGTTAGTTAGTTAGTTAGTTAGTTAGTTAGTTAGTTAGTTAGTTAGTTGTTGGTTGGTTGGTTGGTTGGTTGGTTGGTTGGTTGGTTGGTTGGTTGGTTGGTTGGTTGGTTGGTTGGTTGGTTGGTTGGTTAGTTAGTTAGTTGGTTGGTTGGTTGGTTGGTTGGCTGGCTGGTTGATTGGCTGGCTGGTTGGTTGGTTGTTTGGTTGATCGGTTGGCTGGTTGATTGACTAATTACTTCTTTATTTGTCAGTTAGTTGGGGGTAGTATAGCTCAGTGTTCAGAGCACTCACTCTCCCCAAGCCAATGTTAAGCAGTATGGAGCATGGCTACCAGTTCGATTGGTGACCGCTTATGCACATTGGCACTACAGTCCCCTAGTTCCCGCAGCTGTAAATGGATGCCTGCTCTCTGAAGGGTCAGGGAAGGTAAAGCAGCAAGAGGAGAGGGGATGGGCGCCGCCCTCAACATGCTGGCCCCAGAGAAGCGGAGGTCTCTGACATTTTGCTCCCCAAATCACAGCATAGGATATGCAAACACCACTTAGATGGCTAGTTAGTCCATTGGTTGGGGTTTTTTTGTAAAGTGGTTAGCTATCTAACTAGTTGGCTAGCTAATTTTTTTAGTAACTCAGTGAGTCAGCATTGAGTCATTCAACTGATTGCTAAAAGAACTAGCTTTTAATTCTTATAGTTACCTGGTGTGTGTGTGTGTGTGTGTGTGTGTGTGTGTGTGTGTGTGTGTGTGTGTGTGTGTGTGTGTATGTGTGTGTGTGTGTGTGTGTGTGTGTGTGTGTGTGTGTGTGTGTGTGTGTGTGTGTGTGTGTATCTAGTTGAATATTTAACCAGCTCTCTGGCCTTTTGACGTATAAAACTGAGTATTTATTGAATAGTTGTAATTCATGAAAGTCCAGGATTGCTGCGTGGTTTGATAGTACCCCTTAGACTACACAACATTTTACAGACTGCGATATTAGCAAACTACTCAAGCCATGTCTCACCGTTTTCTTTATCACAGAAATAAATAAATATTAATCATCGTTTTCTTACGCGCAGGAAGACATAATCGTTTTGAAAAGATAATAATCACAACATTATGTAAATTTTCCTAATATGATCGATGATGATCACATTCCAACCCAACGTTGCCTACACGCAACATTCTCATATCATGCCAAAAAACTTTGAATTATGGTTTGTGTTTGTCACGTATGTTTCATAGGATGTTTTTTTCTAAAATGCCATAACAAGCACATTCCCCATGGGAACTTTTATCTCGGTCTCATCAATAGAAAACAGATTATGAACCAAGATTAATCACCCAAATAGATGGTGATTACGGCAGAAATATGGTGCTCTGCTTTTCGTGGATAGAAAACAGTAGAAAAAGGTAGAGATGAATGTTGCTGAGGCAGGCAATGCTCGTGTGATTAAACTGTGAACCTGCTGCCCCGTCTTCCCAGACGTAAAAAACTGCTGAGGTAGAGAAGAGGTGGAGAAAAAAGGGAGTGTGTAAGCGGGGAGGAGAGAGGGGTAGGTTTAATTTTTGTGCACGTAAAGGGATTCTCAACCTACTTGTGTTAATATGTATGTATAGAGTACATACATATACAAGCACGTGCGTCTGGGAGCACACACACATGTACACACACACACACACAAAACACACACACACACACATACACACAGATACACACACACAAGCACACACACACACGCACGCGCGCACACATACACACACATCCACACACACACACAAACATATCAAGTGGTAAAACAAAATGTTATTCCGAGCAGACGGTGAATTAATAGCCGGAAACTCTTTTCCACACATTTGCATATGCCCCAGAACACTGGGCGGAATAGCTCAGTGGTCAGAGCACTCACTTTCCCCTAGCTAAGATTAAGCAGCATCGAGCGAGGTTACCAAGTGGATGGGTGACCGTTTGCACGCCATGGCTTCGGTACAGTTCCTCCAGTTCACCCAGCTGTAAATGGGTACCTACCCTCTTTAGGGTTAAGGAAGGTAAAGCAGCGAGGGAGAGGAGATGGGCGCCGCCTTCAATATGCTGGCCCCTGGAGAAGCTGAGGTTTCCTACGACCACACAGGTTATGGCACACCACCTACCTGGACACGCACACGCACACACACGCACACATATACACACACGCGCGCGCGCGCGCGCACACACACACACACACACACACAGTCCTTAGGGTGAGACTATAAACCGAGGTCCTGGTGTGAACGCATGCAGAACATTTTGCGCACACGTTAACACCCGTTCCGCTTTTCGGAAGAATAAGCCATTGGGTGGAGTTGGAACGAATGGCAAAGTTTACAAAACTTTACACACGGAGATTGGATGTAAAAACATGAGTGCTTACTCCATTATCATCGAAAAAGAAGAATAAGATAAATAAATGAATAAACACGCACACTTACACGCACGCACGCACGTACTCACATACGCACACACGCACGCACACTCATGCACTCACGCACTCTTGGATGCAAATGATATGCTGGTCATTAAAACTTTGAAGATTACCGGCATAAATAGCCATGTTCTCATCATGTGTCTTTCTCTTAATTTTTCGCATTATCTTTCTTAAGTCCTTGATGAATCATTTTCGGTCTGTATCGCTTGGGATGATCGGATAACCCAGCTGTCAGAGCACTCGCTTTTCCCAAGCTAAGATTAAGCAGCGTTGAGCGTGGTTACCATGTGAATGGGTGACCCTTTGCTCGCCGTGGCTTCAGTACAGCCCACCTGTTCACCCAGATGTAAATGGGTACCTGCCCTCTTTAAGGTCACAGAAGGTAAAGCAGCGAGGGAGAGGAGATGGGCGCCGCCCTCAATATGCTAGGCCCTGGAGAAGCTAAGGTCTCTGATACCTCGCTCCCCTACGACCGCTTAGGTTATGGGACACGTTCACCATTTTTTGTATCTCTTGGGCAAGTTAATCCTGGCAGATCCTACTTCCTTCTTGGTTAGGAAATATAGGGTGCATGTCATTATACACCAGCCAGTTTATGACTGGGTTACGTAGTGCTGATGTTTGGGTGTTCAGCAGATCACTTGTGATGTGTGCGTACTGATGTACGGGTATTGTGTTGTGTTTTTCTGTAGTGTTTTCCTGTTAGCCGTTTTTTATGTGGCTTGTAGCTTGTAGCTCTTTGTAACAAAATAAAGTGTTTGTATTGTAAATTATACGTGTGCGCAAGATGTTCTACGCACGTTCGCACACAGAAATTTCGGATTCGACAATGGAGATACACTCCTCTTGAGGAATTTTAACCAGGAACCAGCCTATCACAACACTGCACTGTCATACCGGAAACTCTCTAATACAGATAGTGACAGCAACATTCACAACAGAAGTGCTATAAAATATACTCTAGTACTTGTGCCGTTGTCTGGTCTGTTTTACTGCAGGCAGGCACTTTGATACACTGCAGCCATCAACCCCCATCCAGAGTCCACAAGAAAGGACGATTCATCAGTACCGCCTTTATGACATGCTCTATCATAGATGCCGTCTTTGGTCGATGGGAAAGGGGAAAAAACGATGAAAAAAGATCAAGGAAGGGGGGAAAGTCCAGACTGGATGAGACAAAAGGGCGAAAGAAAGACGGGACGAACAGTAGAAAATAAAGAAGAGAAGAAAGTACAAAGGGAAAGAGGGAAGAGAAGAAGAAAAAAGGGAGAAAGAAGATGAATAAAAGCATAGTCAGGAGGTGAGGGAGTAAAAAAAAAGAAGAAAAAAGGGGGGGATGTTGCAGGACAGAGAAAAGAAAGAAAGAAAGAAAAGAAAGAAAGAAAGAAAGAAAGAAAAGAAAGAAAGAAAGAAAGAAAGAAAACACACAGAGAGACAGACAGAAAGAAAGAACGAAAAGGAAAAGAAGAGAGGACTGAAAGTTTAATGATATAAAAAAGAACTGAAACAAAAAAGGCAATAAAAAAGATTTTAAAAAAATTAAAAGACTGAAAAAAGGAGGAAGAAGACGAAGAGAAGTCTCTGTGTACGCGTGCTCGAGTGTTTGTGTGTGTGTGTGTGTGCGTGTGTGCGTGTGTGTGTGTGTGGTGTGTGTGTGTGTGTGTGTGTGTGTGTGTGTGTATGTGTGTGTGTATGTGTGTGTATGTGTGTGTGTGTGCGTGCGCGCGCGTATGACAGACGGATAGACAGACAGAGATCTAAAGACAGACAGGAATAAAAAGCGGACAGGCAGAGCACAGACAGAAATAAGAACAACAGACATTCTTTGCAAAGGTTTGCATAGACCAAGTTTCAGAACAGTGGAGAAAAACTCAAACTACTGGGAACCAATCCCCATGACCATATGCAATGAAGCATGATATCAATAAAAAGAAAAACAAAGTCGGCCTACAAAAAGTGATACAGACTCAATTACTCAGAACATTCTAAAACACTAAATGATACCCCTAAATTCCGTCATTTAGAGGCTAATAACTTTTACATTGCATGACTTTATTTCGTTTCTGTTCTCGGCCACAAAATTCTGCTGATGACGTTGTTTTCAATTCTATCGTGAAGAATAAAGCCACAAAAAGCTTTCCAGTTGCATCAAGCAAAATGCCTTTTCCATGTAACGAATAATCTCCTCTCTATGAAAATAAAAAATAAGACAAAACAAAGTAAATCATGTTAAAGTAAACTAAAAAGAATAAACTAAAGAAACCATTGTTTTTTGTAACAAAAAAAGATTTATAAAAATCATTCTCCTTAAATCATATAAGAACCCCATTGCTTTCGCTTGCATTAAAACCAGACGTTCCTAATTGTTGTTTTGCGTGCATATTCTATGCCTTTAAGGCAATTGCTATAAAATTGAAAGCTACATTAAATGAACCATTTCTGGCATTCATGAAACCAATCAAATAATAAAGTTAAAACTTAAAGAAACAGGGTAAGTTTTGATCTTTCTAAATCTTTTGTCTTAAAGCAAACATTCCCATAAACTTACGAGCTTTTCCCGTTATTGAAAGAAACTTGTCGAAATAAAAACAGTTCCAAAAATCTTACCTTAAACATTCAAATACTTTGAAGAACGAAAAACTCGGTTCTCCATCAAACATATTTAGGGGGCCTAGAGCAGTTAATATCCACAGAAACTTGATTATCATTTGTGTCCTATAATATTATGTTGAAACACTATGGATGAATAGTAAATGTCAAATAAATCTGTCATAATTTGGTTTCTTGATTTTTGGGGGGTAAAATTGTCCATATCTAATAACGGACGACAGGAACTAAAGGTTTTGAATCTGAATTTGAATTTGTGAAATAATCAAATAAGCCTGTTCTGCACGGTTTTGATAGACTTCAAATTCATTTTCATTTCCCTCCAGAGTCCTTTAGACAACTACACAATGGACAACCCGTGTTCTTTCAAAGAAAAACAAAACAACTAAAACAACTTAATCGACAAACACACACTGTCCGCTCTCCTCTCGGCTGAAAACATTATACCATTTAAATTCTTCCTGTCCCTAAGGCCACTGTCAGAAATGCAGTGTTCTTTTAAAGTATCGTTATTTTATGTGATATGAGTCCACAGAGGCGTAAGTGTAGAGGTTTCTGGACTTGAAGAAAGTGTTTCAGAGGGGAGATGATAATAATGATGATGATGATTATGAGGAGGAGGAGAAGGAGGATGAGGGGGAGGAGGAGGAGGGGGAGGAGGAGGAGGATGGTGGTGGTGGTGGTGGTGGTGGTGGTGGTGGTGGTGGTGGTGGTGGTGGTGGTGGTGGTGGTGGTGGTGGTGGTGGTGGTGGTGGAGAGGAAGAGGAAGAGGAGGAGAGGAAGGGACAGACAAAAAGATCTATCAGATAAACTAACGGACAGACAGGCAGAAAGACAGACAGGCAGAAAGACAGACAGGCAGACAGACAGGTAGACACACTGTCATACTGAAAGACTGAATGTCATACAGTATAGATACAGACACAATCAAACAGAAAAAACACCCCCTACCCCCCTCACACACACACCACACAAACAGACACACACACACACGCACGCACACACACACATACACAAACACACACACACGCACGCACACACACACACACATACACACACACACACACACACACACACACACACACACACACACACACACACACACACACACACACACACACACACACACACACGCACATGGGGAGAGACTTTCAGAAAGACAGACAGACAGACAGACAGATACACACAGGCAGAGAACTCAAAAATGTGCTATGTTGATCTTGCACTGTAATCCAACTAAATTCCAAAATCGCAGCTGTAAATCACAGAAGATCTGGTTTGATTAGGGTCCCCTCTTTGAGGTTCATGTATAAACAGACTCTTGGAGCTTTGTGCAATTTATGTTTCCTCACATGTATAAGACCAGGGGGTGGGGGGCGAAAGGGGAGGGGGTGCGTGGGTGGGTGGGTGATGGAAAGGTGTAGGCTAGTGGTTAGAGCGTTGTGCTCGTAATCTGAAGGTTTAAAAACAAAAGGTAAAGATGTCGCATAGTCTTTGTGGTCGTAGACGAGTGAGGCATCAAAGACCTCAGCTTCTATAGGGGCCAGAATATTGAGGGCGGCGCCCATTTCCTCTCCATCGCTGTTTTACCCTCCCTGACCCTCAAGAGGGCAGGTACCCATTTACAGCTGGGTGAACTGGGGGAACTGTACTGAAGCCAAGGCGCACAAACGGTCACCCATCCAATTGGCGACCACGCTTGATGCTGCTTAACCTTGGCTGGCGGGAAGTAAGCGCTCTGACCACTGAGCTCTGGTGGATAAATAGTCGCACGCGCACCATTGGTGAACTTTGGAGTTCAATACAAGGAAGAGACTATAAAACGAGGCCCCGTGTACGAGCGCATGCGGAACATCTTGCGCACACATTAAATCCTGTTCCGTTTTTAGTAAGAGTAGGCGATTGTGTGCCGGTGGGAACATATGACAAGACTTACAAAACTGCATATACATGGGAGCTGGATGTAAAAAAGCACATTAGTGCTTATTCCATTATCTTCGATATAAAAGAATAAAGAAAGAAAATAAAAAGAAGGTACGAAACTTATGAAGACAAGAAGATAGTGATTTCCCTGCAAGTCTGTTATGGAAATCGTAGGCGTGCTTTTTCATCTAAATCTGTTAGCAAAAGATTAGAAATTGCTAGCGAAAAGAAAAGAAATTGCTAGGGCGCGGCACGTTGTCCTCATACATGTGTTATAAAAGCAGAGAAAATGTGATTGCATTCGTCCATAAATCGGTTAGGTCGAAAGGATGATAGTGACGATGTAGTTCCCACAAATGTACTATAAAGATGAGAAAATCACCATTACTCTGCTTTCACAGATGTCTCAAACACAGAAAGCCCCGATCATCCGATCCCATTTAATCTGTTACAGGAAACAGGAGACATGAGATTGCATTTTTCCATCAATCTTTGAAAAGGACAGAAACAGTTGTATTCACACTTCTATCGATATTTTGTAAACTCGTAAATGTAAAATTTAAAAAAATATATACCTTGACAATAGGGCACAGGAATTGTGGCTTAGTTTTTCCGATCGATATTTTAGACATTAGTGATGCTCCACCACGAAGTCGCTTAGCGCCTGACCCACTTTTCTCCTAGGAGCCATTAAAGGCAGGTGGAGTCAGGTTGGCAATTTTGAGATTTTCATTGACTCAAAAACTACAGCCATTATCCTACCTTGTACCAACATATCAAGGCGTACTGTTGTTTCCTTTTGCTTTAAAATGTGGTGTGTTTTTTTAAATACCCAAGCCTTCATTCTGACCTCTTACTACAATACTAAGCTTGTCAATATCTCATTTCGTCCCTTCCCGCAATCTATCTGTTCAATTTGTAATCACTTTTTAAGAAATTGTCTGATTTCAAATTTGTCTTTTGTATTGAATAGCTTTGTTAGTGCGGTGTCATAACATGACAATATCTGGAAATTTACCTTTGGTGCAATGTGACTATTGACTGCAATTTTTTTTTTATATCTAAATGTTTCATGGACAGAAAAAATTATTATTGCATTCTCCTGTATATTTGCTTTGTACAGACAGAAATATTGTGATTACAACTTTGCTGTAAATGTGTTACACATACAGGAAATTGTGCATTTTCATTTCCCCTCTAGACAAAAAAAAATCACACACAGCTATTCTTGATGCTAACTCCCTCCTTCTAAGCTGCACCGTTTTCTCCACATTTATGATTAAGCTCGTAATAAACACTAATATGTGCACAGACACACACACGTAGGCAAGTGCGTACATACGCATACGCTCACGATACTCTCTCTCTCTTTTCTGTTTCTCTCTCTTTTACTCTCTCTTTTTCTGTCTCTTTCTCTGTCTCTGTTTCTGTCTGTCTCTCTGTCTCTGTCTCTGTCTGTCTCTCTATCTATCTATCTATCTATCTATCTATCTATCTATCTATCTATCTATCTATCTATCTATCTATCTATCTATCTATCTATCTATCTATCTATCTATCTATCTATCTATCTTTTTATCTATCTATCTATCCATCTGTCTATCTATCTATCTATCTATTTATCTCTCTATCTATCTATATATCTATCTATCCATCCATCCACCTATCTATCTATATCACACACACATACACACACTCTGTCTCACGCGCGGAAACACACATACACACACGCGCGCGCGCGCGTGTACACACACATACTCACACACATATGCACACATACACACACACATTCACACACATACAAACTCTCTATGTCACACACACACACACACACACACACACACACAAACAAAAATCCCGAACAAACAAACAAACAAACACATTCACACACACATGTGCACACACACACATTCACACACGTACACACTCTCTCTGTCTCAAACACACACAAACACATACAAACACACACACATACACTAATACACACACACAAATACACACACAAATACACACACACACACACACACACACACACACACACACAACAACACACACACACACACACACACACACACACACACACACACACACTTTTTGTACATTCATCTATCATCTCTCCCAGATGAGAACATAAACCATGCACCCAAACTCAGCTAAAACACTTCAAAGAGAAAATGTGTCCAAAAACCGTCACACAAAACTCCCCCACCAACTTAGGGGAGAGTAATATCATGAGTATCAGCAGCACTCTTTGATTAAAGTGAGGATCTCTTTCTCCCTCTACCTCATATCAGTAAGGCAGAGAGATTGGGGGAGAGTTTATAAACCCTTTAGTGAGAAGCAGGAGAAGAGAGAGAGAGAAAGAAAGAAAAAGAGAGGGAGAGGGAGAAAGAGAGAGGAGAGAGAGAGAGAGGGGTAGAAAGATAGAGAGATAGAGAGAGAGAGGGAGAGAAAGACAGAGACAGAGAGATAGAGACACAGAGAGAGAGACAGAGAGAGAGGCAGAGAGACAGAGAGAGAGAAAAGAGAGTAAGAGAGAGAGAGGTCAATGAATGAATGAATGAATGAATGAATGAATGAATGAATGAATGAATTAATTAATTAATAATATTTGATTGACTGAATTAATAAATGAATCAATGAATGAATGAATGATGTTTTTGTTTTTTATTCAAGAGTGACAGATACGCAGTCACATACTTTTTTTTCATCCAGCCCTTGCCCTGATTAGGGACTGTTAAAACAATAACACCCCCCCCCTCTAAAACATCAACATCAACAACAAATAAAACAAAACAAAACAAAACAAAACCAAGGGAGAAAGAGAGAAAGGGGGGAGGGAGAGATAGAGAGAGATAGACAGACACAGAGAGAGACAGAGAGACAGAGCGAGACAGAGAAACAGAAAGAGACAGATAGACAAAGAGAAAGATGGAGAGTAGAGAGAGAGAGAGAGAGAGAGAGAGAGAGAGAGAGAGAGAGAGAGAGAGAGAGAGAGAGAGAGAGAGAGAGAGAGAGAGAGAGAGAGAGAAGAGAGAGAGAGGGGGGGGGGGGGAGAGAGAGAGGAGAGAGAGAGAGAGAGGGAGAGAGAGAGACAGAGAGACAGACAGACAGACAAATAGACAGAGAGACAGAGAGAAGGGGGGGGAGACATACGCAGAGAGAGAGCTGGGTATCGTCTAAAACTTAGGGCTGAGGTGGAGACGTATTCGCTGTATGTATTGGCCATAAGCCATTCCAAAGGCTGAGTACAGTCTCAGGTATAAATCTGGTGCTGAGGTCATTGGAATGAGGCCTTCTCCTTCCTTTTGCATCTAAAAGATGTAGTAGAGTGATGGAGGGGGGAGATAAAAAGATGAAAAGACAGACAGACAGACAGACAGACAGACAGACAGACAGACAGACAGGCTGACAGACAGGCAGGCAGACAGCAGACAGACAGACATACAGACAGGCAGACAGACAGAAAGATGGACAGAACAATCGATACAAGACCAAAAAAATATCAGAGAAAGTAACAGTGTAACAAATAGATAGAGATTGGTATGAACAGAAAAAACTGAACCAAATTCTAATTTCTTTACTGTATTCTACACCAAGTACTGAAATGATTTTTTTTGTCATCCCGCAAAGGAGGGTAAGAAGATACAGAGGATCAGAGAGAGACAGAATGAGACAGACAATGAGACAGAAGTCTCAGAGAGGCTTTGACGCTATTAACAGTTTCTTGTCTTCTGTTGCTCTTGTTTGATGTATACACGTCAGATTTGTCCGGTTTGTTGTCATCGCCCTGTTGATGGGGTCGGGATAGCTTAGTGGTCACAGCGCTTGCTTTCCCCCAATCAAGTTAAGCAGCGTCGAGCGTGGTTACCAGTTGGATGGGTGACTGTTTGCGCGCCTTGGCTTCAGTACAGTCCCCCCCCCCCCCCCCAAGTTCACCAGCTGTAAATGGGTGCCTGCCCTCTTTAGGGTCAGGAAAGGTAAAGCACCGAGAGAGAGGAGATGGGCGTCGCCCTCAATATGCTGGCCCCTAGAGAAGCTGAGGTCTCTGATTCCTCGCTCCCCTACGACCACGTAGGTTATGGGACACCTTCACCTTTTACCTTTACCTTGCCGTATGATAAAGGAGGTAATGCATGCCTCTCCTTTGTGAAACCAAACACATACAAGTTACATCCACTACATGATGCACATCACTACTGGAAGGAAAAGAATTATTTATAAATAGATATCATTATTACTTCTGGCATCAATTCTGCTATAACCTGAAGACAAAATAACGCGAAG
This sequence comes from Stramonita haemastoma, assembly GCA_030674155.1. NCBI lineage: Eukaryota > Metazoa > Mollusca > Gastropoda > Neogastropoda > Muricidae > Stramonita > Stramonita haemastoma. The sequence continues at coordinate 64,126,569 of CM060321.1, forward strand.
TCAATAAGAGACCACAGAAAACAGTAAACAATCAATAAAAAAATAACAAGAACACACTAGAGAGCTATGCCTGATTAATGTTTGACCACCCAATCAAATTCTATGTGAAATCATACTTTTTGCTACAGATAACTGCAATATACATCTTCATTTATTTGTGTCATAGAGTGTCAAACTAATTGGCTCTGAGCTGTTCATGTCCTAGTTTCTGTACTTCTGCAAGAAACTTTGCAAGAAATTTGATCACAATATCATTATTCATCAGATAAGAGAGAGAGAGACGGAAAGGGGGGGTGGGGGTGGAAGAGACATTCTGCAGGCTATCATTTCAAGGTAATGCATAAAAATGAATTCTGTAACTTTTTCCATTACCAAACACACATTAGCATGCATGAGGCATGAAGTCAACTTAAACAAAAAGATATTCCCATAAAAATCCATACAGACTTGATCATCCCCTTTATTCTCTAGCAGTGAACATCGCCACGACCACCCTCCCAAAGAAGACATTGGAAAAATAAAAGATTGTGTTCACATAGATAAGCACGACTTTATTTCCTTTCAGTTTCCCAGCAAACAACATCTCTTGCTGCTGCCTTCATTCAAATCTACTCTGAGCGAATAAAGCAAAAATGCTGTTCAAGCCGCATCAGACAAAATGCATTTCCCATGTAGCGCATAATCCCCTTTACTTTAAAGCAAGAATGGAAATGGAAACAAAGGACAGTGAAGCAAAACACGTGACAGACAAAACGAACAACGCAAAGAAAGCGCTATTTCTTCATGAAGAAGGGATTCATGTAGGGATTATTATGTGCTGAATTATGCTAGATTCCAGTTGTTGTTTTCTTGTTTGTTGTTGTGTTGTCTGAGAACTAGACAATGATTGTGAAGGAGACTATATAAACTAGAAAATCACATTAAATGTTTCTGGTGTTTAACAACCAAATCAACTAAGAAAAAAATCTATTATCTACCAAAAACAGAAACTAAGTCACTTTAAATGAGTACAAAAAATGTCTATTTCAACAAACAAGACCATGAAAAAAGTACTTTCAGTAATATTTTATTGAGGAGGTATATGCTCCAAAATTTGCATAGACAGAGTAAGTAGAACTTTCATATGGTTACTTGTCATCGTGTCAAAACTATAAGCATTTAGTAATGAGAAAGCTCGAATAAAGTAATGCTTAAACAGTCTAATATAATTAAGACAACAACAACAAGAAAATGCAAAGTACACATAATAATACACACACACAAACCGCGCGCCGCGCGCACACAACACACACACACACACACACACACAACACACAGTTGGTGATTTTACAATCAATTTGTACACTCACGCTGGCAAAACGATTGCTATATTTTAGCTGGTCGTCATAAAGCTAATGACAATGTAAAAGAAAACCTAACCAAATAATTTGCTAGATCGAATAAATTTTGTAGTTGACTAACATAAACTT
>CM060321.1:64138037-64150537 GCA_030674155.1 Stramonita haemastoma
TTTTATGGCTTGTGATAGGGAATAAAGTAAGAACCCCTGCTACTCTAGATCGGCATCACAGAACAGAGTAACAAGAGAGAGACAGAGAAGAGAGACAGGAGAGAACAGAGAGAGAGAAAGAGAGAGAGACGAGAGAAATGACGGGAAGAGAGAGAGCAAACGATATAGAGGATAGAGAGAGGGGGGAGAGAGAGAAGGGGCAGAGAAAAGAGAGAGAGGGAGAGAGAGAGACAGTCCAAAGATAGAGAGGGGGAGATTTGAGAGAGATATAGAGACACAGACAGAGACAGTACAGACAGACAAATAGCCACAGAGACAGAGAATTCTAATACGAAATCAGACTGAAACTCCAACTCGAATGACTTATTCATAAAACTGACTAAAAAGCAACGAAGACAAAGTTCATTTGTAACGAAAATAGTCAGATATCAGCAAATGTGCATGTGACAAAGGATACTGAGGTTTCAAGAAATAGATGAGAGAGAGAAGACAGACAGACAGAAACAGACAGAGATACAGAAAAAAGAGAGAGGGTAAGATATTGGGAATGGAAACAGACATGCGGGCAGGCAGACAGACATAAGCAAACACAGAAAGAAACGGCCATTTAATACACAGCTTGCCATACCCACAGAACTATCATCCCATGCAAACAGTTCCCTTGACAATCTTCTGTAGGGAGTGCGTTACAAAGAGAGCTAACGAGCCAGCAGGAAGATGTAGATAAAGAGAGCCCACGGCGGGGATAAGGATTCACAATGTCAGTGGCGAGAATCTTTACTATTGTGGATTTTTTTTAATGAAAAAGGGACAGAATTGAGATCCAGCGTCTTGGTGGGGGTGGGGAGACTAGGGGAGACAAATAGATATAGACATGCGCAGACAGGATAAGAGAGAGAGATGGTGAGAGAGAGAGACAGAGACAGACACAGAGAGAGACAGACAGAGACAGACATAGAGACAGACAGGCGGACAGACAGGAGAAAAAAGAGAGACAGAAAGAAACAGAGACAGATAGAGACAAACACACATGTATACACAAAAACGCAGATGTCCAAACAAAGTAAACATAATCTCCAACAAAATTGCCTGTCGGTTCCCAGCACACATTTCTTCTCTTCTCTTTCTTTCTTTCGTTCGTTTTGTCTCGAGGATAAGGAAATGAACACACGTGTTGTTGTTGTTGTTGTTTTTTAATTTTGAGACTGCTGACTCATGTTGGTTAAACAATGTTGGTGAAATGTTTATTTATCTCTCTCTCTTTCTTTTTTTGTGTTTGTTTTGTTTTTCTAGATGGATGGCTTGATGGAAAAAAAAGCAATCGATGCTTATTCAATGTACCATCTGGAAATAAAAGTTTGACTCGACTTTCAAGTTTGATTTTATATTCAGTCCCTGTGTGTATAAAGTTTTGTACATTTTGTCAACCCTTCCCACCGGCACGCAATGGCCTGCTCTTCCGAAAACTGTAACGGGTTTTAACATGTGCTCAAATGTTCAATGTGCGTTCGCACACGGGACCTCGGTTTTTAGTTTCTTACGAAGGACTTTTAGGGGGAGTAAAGTCGGGACTGATGTTAATTCCAGAGGAAAAATCCTCTTGAGCGAGATTTGAACTCAGCTCAGCAGATCACCAGCGCATCACTCTGACCACCAGGTTATCCCGTCCCCAGAGAGAGAGAGAGAGAGAGAGAGGAGAGAGAGGAGAGAGAGAGAGAGAGAGAGAGAGAGAGAGAGAGAGAGAGAGAGAGAGAGAGAGAGAGAGAGAGAGAGGAAGAGAGACAGACAGACAGACAGTACAGACAGACAGACAGACAGACAGAGACAGACAGACAGAGACAAAGACAAAGACAGACAGACAACTAGACAAATAGACAGACACAGAGACAAACAGAGACAGAAAGACAGAGAAAGGTATTTGACATACATGGGACTATAAGCACTTTACCCTCGCATCACACACACAGACAATTTCCTATCTCCCCTCCCTCCCGTGGGGTGTGGACAGGAGTCGGCGGAAAGAGGGCTAATGACGGGGCAGGAAGGAAAACAGACCCCAGGGGTGAATAGTCGATGTCTGCCACTGTCCTCACACACACATACATACAACAGTCAATATCTGAAGACTTGACTTTTAACATAAAACAAGGCACAGACACACAGGCAGAGAGACATTCAGACAAATGAACAGACAGGTAACCAGACAGAAGCAGAGACAGACAGACAGACAGACAGACAGACATGGAGGAAACATGGTAGACAAGAAGGAAGCAGCCACTGTGTAGATTTTTTTTAGAGTTATTAGATGGACGCTTGAAAACTAGAGAGAGTGTTGTTTGCTAACTGGAACCACAGAAGTGTTAGTTTTGCGTCTGTCTGTTGTTCAAATGTGGCATAAACAACTGATGAAGGCAAAAATGGTAAAATTGACGTGTTTTTAGGATTTAAATTCTTTTTTTGTTTTCTGTGCTAGGGGGCGGGATAGCTAAGTGGTCAGAGCGCTTGCTTTCCCAGTCAAGTTAAGCAGCGTCGAGCATGGTTACCGTTGGGTGGGTGACGTTTGCGCGCCTTGGCTTCAGTTACAGTCCGCCCAGTTCACCAGCTGTAAATGGGTACCTGCCCTCTTTAGGGTCAGGGAAGGTTAAGCAGCGAGGGAGAGGAGATGGGCGCCGCCCTCAATATGCTGCCCTAGAGAAGCTGAGGTCTCTGATGCCTCGCTCCTTCGACCGCAACAAAACACTCTTTTTGTGGCTTTCTTCTTTTGCTGTTTCCACGGCGTGTATTTCAACCTCTCTCTCAGCTATACCTAGGCTTGTCATGTAATATTTTCAGGGTCAGATATCTACGGGGATGTTATTGCTAAACTATAATTGTTATTGATTGCTTGTGTGTTGTATAGGTCGAATGCAAGCGCTATGATTTGGTTTTACAAGACATAGCGCTGTATATTAAATTCCATGTATTATTACTATTCTTCTTATTATTGTTGTTATTTGTTGTTGTTATTATATTTATTTATTATTATTATTATCATTATCATTACTATTATGCCGTCATTAGGCCACCCCCAGAAGCCTTGCACTGCTTCTGGGTCACTTTGGTAGAATTCAATAGTACCTGCTGTTCTGACCGTGTATAACAGAAATATCTAACACGCTCTTTACTGACAACAATACTAGCCTAATTGTGTACAAAGTGACTGTGACAGCAGGAACCTTCAACCCTTAAGGATTTTCTTACTAACCTTCCACAGGAAGAGAAGTGTAAAAAAACTGGATACAGAGGTTTTATGAACCAAGAGCATTAGTAGCCTCTGGTCAGTGGTGATGACAATGTTTTAACAAGGATGCAACAAAAGACCACCATATTAACACTACTTGACAAGGCTGCACATTGTATTCCCTTGAATGATATATATCCCGGCATCAACCGGGACTGGGAGTTAAGACACCTGCCGTGTTGGTCAAGTAACAAACGCATTTCCAAAATTCCATTTGCAAAGTTGGTAATGCTCGGCTATATGTTACAATTTTCCCAACACATTCATAGCATACTCACTCCAGGTAGGAAGTGCCTGAAGTTAGCAATAAAAAATCAAATAAAAACCTCTATGACTCTTGTGGGATTCAAACTTACGACCTTGGCGCCGAAACCCAGTGTGCAAGCTACTGTACCACAAAACATTGCCATCTCACCAATTCTTGTCCATCACTTGGGAAGCAAAAACTAGAGGAAAATATAAGTATAAAACTGGTATTTATCATCAACAGAATGGAAATCCTTAGAACAGGCCTTCTCGTTTACACACAAAACTCTAACACCTCATTCCTCACTTTCATAGAAAGAAAAGACAGAGGCACAGGCGCACAGACAAACACACTGACAGAAAAGGCACAGAACGCAGACACTAAGACAGACAGACAGACAGACAGAGACGTAAAAAATCTGCCCAGAATGAATGACTAGTGATGGGAAAACGTAAAGCACTTCAACACCAAAGAAAGATGCTTGCATTGAAGCCTTCAAACTGTTTAAACTCTCCTCTCTATACCCCTGGAAAAAATGCGAGGAATAAGGAGAAAAGGAATGGGGCTTGAAGTGTAAAGGAAATTAAGAAGGAAATGGAGCCAGTGGAGGAGAAGGAAATCGGTATAGAATTGCGAAAATGAATGGGAAATTACACAGGCACTATACACGTTTTTCATACCCATTTCTGCATTCAACAAAGTGTAGTTGCGTCATACGGGGGGGGGGGGGGGGGGGGGGGGGGGGGGGGGGAGGAGTTGCACTTGTGTTCTAAGGACTCAGGTTCGAGCACCATGCGACACCCATTCATGGGGAGTTTTGTCCCTTGAATTAACATCAGTATTGACTCAACTCCGTCCAAATTCCTTCGTGTGAGACTATTCCAACGTCCCGTGTAAGAACGCACGCAGAAAATCTAGCGCACACAAAAAACTTGTTCGTAAGCCAATGTGTGCCATTGGAACAGTGACAAAAAGAAATATAAAACGTGGACACACTGGTGTTGTTCTTATACATCATCCCCGAAAATGGAATCCAGCTTCCTTAATGATGGATGCAAACAGTCCCATAGCAAACCTGACCTGTAATGACCTTCAGAGCTGAAGCTATGCGCTACAGCAGAGGAACGAACAGAAATGGCTCGCCTTTAAAACCTGAATAGGGTCAGATAAGGTCTATGTTGTCACTGTCATTTATTTATTTATTTATTTTTACCACTTTATGTAACAGCAGATTCTCTGCGTGAAATTCGGGCTGCTCTTCCCGGGGAGAGCGCGTCGCCACAAGTGCAGCGCCTACCTATTTTTTTTTCTCAGGGATGGTGTCTAAACACGACACCTGTGTGCATTTCTCAGCGCTCGATGTCTCAGCAATTCAGATGGCAGACTCTCTAACGCGCTATTACAATATCGGTAGTACGTTGAAAAGGTTTAAGTGACGGTGGAAAAAAAGCTAAAAGATGTCTTTTAGCATATAGAACAAAAGGAATGTCTTCTGTACTTCCTGGAAGATGGGATTTTTTTTCAAATAACTTAAACACTTCATGTCAAAGTTAATTCAAAGTGTGTGAGATGATGTATTTTCATGGTGTACATTTTGGTAAAGTTTTCATGTTTGCAGTGTCTGCCCCTCCTCCCTTTCCTGCCCCGCCCCTAATGGAGAATGTGAAACATCAGTTACTTCTGACTCAGTTACCATTGGAGACATTCTTGTAATTGATTTATTCTCTGTCTGTGTGTCTCTGTGTCATGTCTCTGTTCCTCTGCTCTGTCTTTCTCTCTCTCTTCTTCTTGTCTCTCTCTGTCTCTCTCTGCTCTCTCTGTCTCTCTCTGTCTCTCTCTGTCTCTCTATGTCTCTCTTGTCTCTCTCTCTCTCTCTCTCTCCTCTCTCTCTCTCTCTCTCTCTCTCTCTCTCTCTCTCTCTCTCTCTCTCTCTCTCTCTCTCTCTCTCTCTCTCTCTGTTGTCTGTCTCAGTAATTCACAGTGAAGATCACTCCAGACGTTCATTCCTTTGGTTTGTTTTTTCTTTCTAATCTGCCATTAGCCCTCTTTCTCATCAGCTTCCTATAGAGTATTACCAAGCACAAACAATTCTGTCTGCCAAATATTTATTATCATCATGAAGAATATTTGGAACAACTCACTCTGTCAGTCTATGTATCTGCCTATCTCTCTGTCAGTCTTTCTGTCTCCCTTTATCTATGCATGTCTATCTTTGACTGTCTTTCATTCCATCAGCATCTCTCTCTCTCTCTCTCTCTCTCTCTCTCTCTCTCTCTCTCTCTCTCTCTCTCTCTCTCTCTCTCTCTCTCTCTCTCTCTCTCTCTCTCTCTCTCTCTCTCTCTTCTCTCATATGATGTACTAGGGATTTATTAGGACTCTCAATAATAGTGTAATAAAACAAGTCAAAAGCAAAAAAAGCAATGCCAACTGCTCTTCACAACACTAGTGTTTACTGCACACCTCTGTTGGGCGTTTTCCAGCTGAACGCTCAGTGGATCACCCGGAATTCCTCGAAATGATAGTGAGCTCTTCAGTGCACACCGAATGAGTTTTCCTGTATGGGTTATTTTGTTATTTTTATTTGTTTGTTTTTCGCGTATGGTTGTTCTTAAGTACCTCGACATGGAAGAATACATGCAACCACATTCTGGTTTCAGAGAATTTAAAACACTGTATCTGAATGTTATTTTCTGTAGATGGAAAAGGCAGAATAGTAGCGGGTCAGCGTATGAATATTATTCTATTTCTAACAAGAGACTACGGAATTATGTGGTATAGTCCGGTATGGTATAGTGTGGTAAGGTAAGGGTATATTAAAGTAGGTATGGCATGGCTTGGTAGGGTAGGACGGATATAGTAGGTGTTATGTGGTAGGGTACCGTGAAACTAGTCCATTTTATTAAAAAGCTATGGTAGCATATGATATGAGCTGGTATGGTATGGTTAAGTAGAGTATGTAGAATGCAGTCGGTAAGGTATGGCTTGATAGGGTATAGTATAGTAGATATGGAATGGCTGTGTAAGGTAGGATAGTGTAGGTATCATACAGTACAAAAGGGAAAGATAAGATATGTTATGGTTTAATATTCTGTAATATGCTATGCTATGATATTTTATTGCATTTTTGGCACTCTGTACCGGGATATTGCACTCTACTATGTTTTCTGGACATTTTGTCTTTGAAAAAAAAAAAAAAGGTTTTCTTCCTCTTGTCACTCTAGTGCAAAAACCATTCCTTAAATTGCTTTAGTTTTTCTATCGTTGTGTCAATTTGCGTACAGAGAATGGCATGTGCAAAGGAAAAATAATCAGAATTCAGCTTCGGACAAATAGGACAGACATGGATCTCATACAAAATTCAGGAAATGTCTGTGGTTTTGCAGGTTTTGTCTCTGTACAAAAACTGGGATTTGTTTATGTGTTGTTGTTGTTGCTCTTATGGCTGCATTATATTTTGCTTGATAAGATCTTTATAAAGAATTTGGTTTGGAGCATTTTCATTCATGCACTTAAATACCTTCACTCACTCTCTCTTTTTCTATGAATGTGCATGTTGGGCGGGGGGTGAGTGTGTGTGTGTCTGTGTGTCTGTGTCTGTATGTGTGTGCGTGTGCACGTATGTGTGTGCGTGTGGTGCACATAATGCTTGTGCGCATATCTTTGTGCTTGTTGCTGTATTCATAGGGAAATGCATAAACATATATATGATTTAGTAACTGTATCCTCGCACCAAAAACGTTTGAGACACCACTTACTGTTTAAGCATTCAATTCACACCTTAAGTGAAGAAAGGGATAGTTCTTTCCCAAACGACCAGTCTATAAAATTCGTCCTGTATAACTTTTTTTTCTTAAGTGCCACTTATAATATGTAAAAAAAAAAAAAACTTGAAACCCTTGGGGAGTTTCTTAGGTTTTGCGCAACTGAGAATTGCTTTTTTCAGTATCATGTTTATCCAAGCCCGAAATAATATGGTCCATAGTCCTACTCTCTTTTGTCTTAGTTGCATATCATCCTGTCTCTCTCTGTCTCTCTCTGTCTGTCTCTGTCTCTCAAAAAAAGCAAATTTATTGCTTACTCAATATACCATTTGGAAATAAAATTTTGATTTGAGTTGAGTTGATATCTCTTTTTCTCTCTTTCTCTCTCTCTCTCTCTTCTCCTCACTACCTCCTGGAAAAAGTTAATAACAGATTGCAGTTTTTTTTAAACTTTGATCCATAATTAGTTTTTAATCTTTGGCTTTTGCAGTAGGAGGTTGTGAAAGTGGAGAAAGATTACTGTCTATTGTAGAAAAAGCATTTCAAACGTTCTGCATTCGAGATTTATCTTTCTCTTTTCCAGGACTACTTATGCAATGGTATCAAAAAAAATTTTCTTGCACAAAAATCAGTGCTAGCGTATTTGAAAAATACTACTATTACTACTACTGCTGCTGCTGCTGCTGCTGCTGCTGCTGCTGCTGCTGCTGCTGCTGCTGCTGCTGCTGCTGCTGCTGCTGCTGCTGCTACTACTACTTCTACTACTACTACTACTACTGGTGCTGCTGCTATATACTACTACTGGTGCTGCTGCTGCTGTTGCTGCTGCTGCTGCTACTACTACTACTACTACTACTACTACTACTACTACTACTACTACTACTACTACTACTACTACTACTACTACTACTACTACTACTATTACGACGACGATGACGACGACGACGACGACGACGACGACGACTATACTACATACTACTACTACTACTACTACTACTACTACTACTACTATACTACTACTACTACTATATCTATACTACTACTGCTGTCTGCTGCTGCTGCTGCTGCTACTACTACTACTACTGCTACTACTACTACTACTATACTACTACTACTACTACTACTATACTATACTACTACTACTTACTACTACTATACTACTACTACCACCACTGCTTTTTTGCTGCACCTTAAAACGTTTTCTAGAAAACTCGGTGTGATTAGTGGATTTACCCTAGTCTTATGAATAATCTAGCAATGTCTGGGATTTCAGTAGTTAACTTTGTAAGTGTCTTGAATTATTCATACATAGCCTAAACCTATATAGGGCGGTGTGTAAAATGCTACTTGATACTCTTTATGATATTGCTTGTTGTAGCTACTCTGAAAATATTGCTTGTTGCTGTTACTTTGTACGATATTGTTTATTGTTGCAGCTGTGTAACACATTGCTCGTTGTTCGAAAGAGTAGGCCATTGTGTGCCGGTGGGAACGGATGACAAAATTTACAAAAGCGCGTACACACGGGGACTGGATGTAAAATAAAAAGCACATGAGTGCTTATTCCATCATCCTCGATATAAAATAACCACGTAAAATAAAATAAAAATAACATCATAACAAAATAACATATGACATACAACATCAGTTGCTGTCCGAGCCTTCGACAATGACGAAGAATAGAATAACATTCCAAAGCATGACACCATTCGAATGTAGGGCTTAGCAATTTAGTTGGCATGAGAGATTGATGAAGCGTTTGCCTGGGTCTGTATGCTGTGTATATATATATATATATATATATATATATATATATATATATATATATATATATATATATATTATATATATATATATATTATACTGTCTAACACTCATGGACAGGCATCAGAGCAGTAACTGCTCTGATTTCAGATCTGTGTGGTCTCAGCATGCATAAAGTCTTCAAATTAATGTGGGGCTGGCAGCAGATTGCAGATATGGGTGTTTGATGGTAGAGTGGTATTTTTTCTGTCTGCCCTGTACCAATTTCTTTTGCTGGCTAGCTGGCTGGCTGGCTTTCTTTCTCTCTCTGTCTCTGTTTGTCTGTACCTCTGTCTGTCTCTCGCTATGTCTCTCTGTCTCTCTCTGTCTCTGTCTGTCTGTCTGTCTGTCTGTCTGTCTGTCTGTCTGTCTGTCTGTCTGTCTGTCTGTCTGTCTGTCTCTTCTCTCTCTCTCTCTCTCTCTCTCTCTCTCTCTCTCTCTCTCTCTCTCTCTCTCTCTCTCTCTCTCTCTCTCTCTCTCTCTCTCTCTCTTCTCCAGCAACTCACAGGATAAACAAACCCAGCAGTTTACCCCTCCCCCTTCCCCCGTAGGGTCTGTTTTTCTTCCCGTTCCGTCATTAGAGTCCCTTTCTGATCGTTTCTATACACTTCCTACAGAGCATAACCAGCCTCCAGACATCTGTCTACGGAATGTCCGTAGTCCTGAAAAGAAACTGTTTGGAATCGTGATATTTGTATCTGTCTGTCTCTCCATCTTTCTGTCTATCCTTGGTCAATCTGTCAACCCTCTTTATATCTCTGTTTCTGTCTTTCCTCTGAAGTTAGAGTACGGCTGCCTGTGTGGACTAGTTATTTGAAACAAAGCTGTACACGGAAATGTCTTGGAGGGGGGGAAGGGGGGGGTCAGAAGTCCACAGTGAGCCTATCCATGAGAACACCAGCCAGAGGATCCCTGCACTGCTGCTGGGTTACTTTGGTAGTGTTTACTGGTGCCTCTTCTGAGCTAATATTTCCTGGATTCTTTTTTTTTTTTTTAATTTATTTATTCATTCACTTATTTATTTATTTGCTTATTAGCAATTTTATTTATTTATTCAATTATTCATTTATTCACTATTTATTTCTTATTTTGTTTTCAAGGATAATGGAGTAAGCACTCATCTGCTTTTTTTTTACATCCGGTTCCTCTGTGTATGCAATTTTGTTATTTTTTGGTCATTTTGACTCTAGCTATCAAGCGCCCTTAAGACGACACTACTAGCTCAGTTGCAGAGCCAGGTGGAGTGAGATGCCCACCCGGGGTGGCAACCACCACAACGTTCCTCCAACGACTTTCTTCCCTGAACTTGTGTTGTCTACAGAGATTTTGTTCAGTAGGAAACTCGTGCTTCTCTTTCCTCAGTGGAACATGGCATCACAATGCAACAAGGCCATTCTGTTTTTGTTTCTTTTCCTGTCTGTATTTTAACTAGTTTGCTGTAAGTAATATCGTCGTTTGGCTCAAAGCATGGTTCTTCTTAGAGCGACAATAAGGGGCAGGTGTTTCTTTTTAATTATTCATGGAGTGTCTTGTTTATTGCTTTCATAGCTTCATTAAATAACAGAAAGATTATCCATGGGTTTGGGTTTTTTTTCTAAAGAGCACTTTTTTACATAATCTAAAATGTTTCGTATCCTACACTGAATTATTCTGTCTGCATGTCTGTCTATTTGACTGCCTGTTTGTCTGTCTGTCTTTCTGTACGTGTGTGTGTGTGTGTGTGTGTGTGTGTGTGTGTGTGTGTGTGTGTGTGTGTGTGTGTGTGTGTGTGTGTGTGTGTGTGTGTGTATGTGTGTGTGTGTGTGTGTGTGTGTGTGTGTGTGTGTGTGTGTGTGTGTGTGTGTGTGTGTGTGTGTGTGTGTGTGTGTGTGTGGTATCATCCGTAAGCAATAGTTCTCTCTACCTTTCCTTGTTCAGTGCAAATCATGGAGACCCGTTCTGATATCTTCGTAATGATCGTATTTTTTGTTGCTATTATTTTTCTTTTGTTTCCGTTCCTCGTCTAGAGCCAAGGTGTTTAAGAATGGTGAGATATTTTGTATACAGCTGTTTTGTTTCCAGACATAATTATCTTTTATGGGCGGTGAATAAAGCTATCAGGCTTTCCGTCAATATTCGTTTTCAAAATACTAAAGAAAAGGCTTATACATTCTTTGGAACAGCATCATGCATGTTGTGCACTCGCAATGTGACCGGCTCATGTGGCATTAGCTGTAAAATAGAGCTGGGCCCATTTTGTGCAGGCTTTCTCTGCCCTCTACACAAAAACCCTACCAACATCAGCAAAAACTTTAAGCACCAAAATAATTACACGAACAAATAAACATGTATAAACAAACACAATGATATAAAAATGAAGATAAAAAATTAATTAAATTTTAGGGGGAAAAGTCTTAATACCCGTTCAGCAGATATGAATTTCTAATGTTTCTGGATTTGTTTGGGGAAATCATTTCTCAATTTTTACCGAAAGGAAAAAAGGAAGAAACAGCTTACAAGCAACAAACCAGTAAAACACGCCTTAACGCTGTGGCCTAGTGGTTAGGGTGTTGTACTCGTAATCTAAAGGTTGCGGGTTCGATCCCAGCTATTCCGCTATGGCGTTGTGCCCTTGGAAAAGGCACTTTACGGCTATTTTCTCACCCCACCCAGGTGTAAAAGGGGTACCAACCTTGTGTTGGGGGTTAATCCTGCGATAGACTGGCGTCCTATCCAGGGGGGAGTCTATGACTCTCAGTCGCTTAACGCCACAGAAACCGGGATAAGCACCGGCCTGATGAGCCTTATGGCTCGGGACAGACTTTAACTTTTAACTTTAACCCAAACAATACAAAACAGAGGCAACGATCTTGAGCTACATTACACAACTATCGTATAAACCCTGCTCAGCCATGATAAGGGTGTATTGCTTTTTTAGATTACAGATGATTGATTCTGACATGATCCTTAGTTCGTGTAGATAATACCGGAGGCTTTCTTTTCCTTTAGAAATAACACAAAAGATTAAACATTGAGCCGTTAACAATGATGGAAAACATCTGCAAACCATCTACGACTTGTTTTGCTTATTTTGTAGATGTGATAACTCTTTTTTTCTACTTGTTCTAATGGGTAAAAAAAACACAGTGCAATGTTTCAGACACGATCTTATTCTATTTTTTTTCAATTTCAAGTAATCCGCGATTGTTTGTTGTAGTCCATAGAACAGCTGGTGTTGCCCGTTTCTCTGAATAATATATTAGGTATCTCTGTCTCTGTCTTTATCTCTGTCTTTCTGTCTGTCTGTCTCTGTCTCTCCCTGCTTCTCTGTCTGTCTGTCTGTCTATCTTATGTCTCTGTCTGTCTGTCTCTGTCTGTCTGTTTGTCTATCTGTTTATCTGTCTGTATGTATGTCTTTCGTTCTGTCTGT
>CM060321.1:64155537-64165537 GCA_030674155.1 Stramonita haemastoma
AGCAAAACATCTCATCATTTGTGAACCTTAGAGCTCTAGCCATGGAAAGAGAAAAAAATCACCAAAACTAGAACGAAAAGCAAGCACTGAGCCCCTCAGTGATATCAACTATGGATTATGGATGCAGATAAGGAGAAACAGCCCTCCTGGGTTTGTGACATTCATAATAATTGAATCAAGATTATTGTAAGAGTAAACAAGGTCTTGTATATCTGTGTGCAATTTTGTTTTTACACTCAGATGAGAGAGAGACAGACAGATAGACAGCCACTGAGAGAGAAAAGAGAGACTCAGAGGAAGAGAACAGACAGCCAGAAAGACAGACAGAAAAGTAGACAGCCAGAGACATAGAGAGAGAGCGAGAGAGAGAGAGAGAATATTGAACACGAGAGAGAGAGAGAGAGAGAGAGAGAGAGAGACAATGACAATGACAAAGGTTTATCGTGTAAAGCAGTTATGCCCATTCACAAGGGGACAGTGGGGTGGGGACTGGGCACAAAACACATATACACAATAAACAACATATTTAAGCAAACCCAAAATTGTCCACATGGCATGGATTCCAAACCATGGTTTTGATAATCTAGCAGAATATTGATACTGTCTTTATATATAAACTGTTGGTTGTTCCAATCACAGTGTCTTTACGTTAAGATTGTATGAAGTCTCTCACACAGTCCTCAAGGCACATCTCTAGAAAGCCTTCCTTTTGATACAGCAGCGGCTCCATCAGTGAGGCTTTGTTTCACTTCTTGCAGCATGGACCTAGTAGTGTCTACAGTTTTTGCCAATTTTCGCACGCCTTCCAAGATTTCACGTTCTACACGATCTTCCTCACTCTCATTCTCTTCATACTCCTCCTCGCTCTCATTCACTGCACGCTCTTCCTCGCTCTCATTTACTGCACGTTCTTCCTCACTCTCATTCACTGCACGCTCTTCCTTGCTCTCATTTACTGTACGTTCTTCCTCACTCTTTTTCTCTACATACTCTTCTTCAGTCTCATTCTTTGCAAGTTCATTTCCCCTTTTACATTTACCCCCTTCATCACAGCCTCTGTCTCTCACTTCATTCCCAAAAGCACAGATATCACTGCAAGAAATTGTCACTGTTTGTTTGTCTATGTCATGTTCTTTCATATCAATACACTGTTCATTTCGGCAACTGCTTGAGGAGGGAGGGTAATGGTCTTCACACATAAACATATCATTGCTATTGCTATTACGGTTGCTAGCATCATAATATAAGCTGGGTGGGGTGGGTAAAAATAAGCCAGAGGGGGACGAAGCCTGTTCGTTATTTTTTTCTTCTTTATTTGTTCTGTGGGCTGCCGCTCTTCTTCTGTCCCTGTTCGTCTGAGACGGGCACTTCTTTCTATATGTTGTGTTTTGAACAGGCGTGACAAGGGAATGGCCGGCATTGTTACCTGTCAAACGTAGAATGACAACAGTCTGATGTCCTCTCCCTTCCACCTTGAACGAAGACAGCGTTTGTTCGTGCAGTGCAGCGTTTAGCATGCATTCTAACGTTGCTGGAAGTCCATGCACTGGCATTTTGAGTTCAAACAACTAGTAAACCACAAAAATTCACACACAGCTGGAGAGAAAGCGTCTTGCTGGCAGCCAAGCAAGGGAAGCCACTCGCGAGGAGAGAGAGAGAGAGAGAGAGAGAGAGAGAGAGAGAGAGAGAGAGAGAGAGGAGAGAGAGAGAGAGAGAGAGAGAGAGAGAGAGAGAGAGAGAGAGAGAGAGGAGAGAGAGAGAGAGAGAGAGAGAGAGAGAGAAGGCAAGGCAAAGCAAGTTAGGCAAGACAAATTCTTTTATTTCGAGGAAAATGAATAAGCACTTGTATGCTTTTATACATCCAGTTCCCGCCCTTAACAGGGATATGATCAAGATTTTTTTTTTTTAAGTCCTCTAACTAAACAACAACAATAATGATGATCCAATTACCAAGAACAAAGACTATGCCCAGTAGCAAATGCACACAAGAGATAAGAACAGGTAGGAAATAATAAGGAAATAAAATGTGCACGCATTCATAGAACAAAAATAAGAAATAAGAATCAAATGATGATTTTGATTGAGAGACAGACAGACAGACAGACAGACAGACAGATAAATAGACAGACAGACAGACAGACAGACAGACAGACAGAGGGGCAGACAGACCAACAGAGACAGACAGAGAGGGAAAGACAGAGAGAGAGACAGAGACAGAGAGACAGAGAGAGAGAGAGAGAGAGAGAGAGAGAGAGGGTTTGCAGATGACAGTTGCACTGTGTTCAACCTCTGTGCTGTTGTCCACCCTTTGCTTCTTTTCTTTCATCTGTCAGAAGCACAGCGTTCTTTCTGCTGCAAGACCTTTGACATTTGGCCGATCTGGTGTGAGACTATAATGAAGCATGATGGGAGATTAGCCCTCCTGGGAATTTTGGGGGAACTGTGTTTACCAGTCTTTCGTTTGTTTTGGTTTTATTTCCGTCTTTGCTTGTTTGTTTGTTTTTTGCAGGGTTTCATGTTTCAAATTCAATGAAAGAGCTCAGACATTTTGTTTATATTTTTTCTGTGTAAGCTCACTGCTTGTTCTACTATGTGACTCGTTCTGACACCATCAATCTCTACCCAGAATTTCCCTGTATACTTTTACATCCATCACCCTAGAAGGCATTAACAGTGTTACGTTACCATTAGACCAGCATCCAATTGGGGATTTGCATTGCAATCTAGCTATTCTGGTTATCTGTTAGAGTGTCTACTAGATTGTTTTAGGTAAGAAATATAACGTTCTAAGCTTCTCACTTGGAATTTAAAAAAATGTTGATCCAGGCTAAGTGAAATAGCAAAACCCATGTTTGCAATTTTTACCAAGTTTAAATTGAGATATCTGTTACAACAATAAAGATAATGCTGTTCATCTATGTACATCTTTTTGACTCACAAGTTATAAAATTTTGCAGAATTTTATAGAATGTACAATATTTCAAACTCATGTTTCCTATACAAACAACATTCCTAGCACAATCTGTGAATTGAGTCTTTAGCATAAATAATTATACAGTCCACAGATTATAATGATTTCCTTTTCTTTCAATAATCTGGCATTGATCAGTTTTCGTCGACTTCAAAATTTCACAGAAAGTAAAACGTTCTCCTCACGGTGCTATAGAAAAGGTACTTAAGTGAAATTTTGTGGTGCTTAGTCTGTCTTCTGATCTTCTACATCCCTCTACTACACCACACCCCTGCATACTACTCACTACTACATCCTGCTTTCTAATTAAGTTCTTTACAACAGAAGGCGAAATGTTATCCTTCTGTAGTAGAGAGAGAGGTGGGGGAGGGAGGGGGAGCAATCCCGCGGACAGATTACCTCCCTCTACACACGCAAACTTTTGTTTGCCAGAGGGCGGTGCAGTGCAGTGCGGTGTCTGGTTGTTATCTCCCTTACAATGGGTGATTACTCTTATCCCATGATTTAATTTAAGCTCTGAAGATAAGAAATAAGAACGCAAAGTTTGCCAGCAGGGAGGAATTTTCTTGTAATCATTTTTATTGTCTCTTTACGTGTTCAGCTGACGGCAAAGAATGCTGTGGAAGTTTTTGATTTCGTGCTTTGGGGAATGTTAAGTTTTGTTGAAGTGGTGATGGATTTTTTTTTCTGTCAACGCAAGAGATTATTAGGTAACAGCTTGTGGAAAGTGAATATTTCGAACCCATTTGCCTAAATAAGAAGATAGATTGATTTTTTTCCCTAAAAATTACTTTCAAATGCAGAATTTAGGATTGGTTTGCAATACTCTCATACATAGTTTAGACAGGTTAGTCAACTAGTGTATTAATGTTCCAAGTAGATAGTGTGTACTGATTTCTTTTTGAAAAAGCAAGTCATTGGTTGTTTTATATTGTTTCCTACCTTGTTGTGAGAATTGTTTTGCTTGCTAACCACAATGCACACTTTCCAAGGTTCTGGAATGGTAGTGAGAAAAATCAATCCGCGTTATATGGATATAACACCAGATAATTTAGCCTGCATTGTCAGAAACAATTCCAATTGTTTATGACGATTTTCTGTCTCTGTCTGTCTGTCTGTCTGTCTGTCTGTCTGTCTGTCTCAGATAGTGAATATACGTCTAAATGTTCGCGTGTCTGTTTGTATGCATATTTGTCTGTCTGTATGTATGTATATATTATTCATGCATCATCTTTCTATGCAAGACATTTATACAGAACCTTATCTTTGGTATCTGTGAAAGAAAAAGAGACTGAAGAAGACAGAAAAAAAATCAGAAAAAGGATGAAAGTGGGGACAAAAACGAGAAAACGAAAACACAAAAAACACACTGGCGGTTCATTGCAGTGCAGATGGTTTTAATTAGTTTTCAGGCCGTCGTGTCCAGGTTTAGTCCATCAGATGATCTAGTGCTTTCTTTTTTTTTCTGAAATGTCAAACGGGTTTTTGCCCATAGCAATGTCTTCTCAGCTTCTTTGAAATCAGTGTGTAACCCCGCTTCTCTTCTCTCTCTCTCTCTCTCTCTCTCTCTCTCTCTCTCTCTCTCTCTCTCTCTCTCTCTCTCTCTCTCTCTCTCTCTCTCTCTCTCTCTCTCTCTCTCTCCTCTCTCTCTCTCTCTCTCTCTCTCTCTGTCAGAACGTGCACTTTAGACCTGAGATCTAAAGGAAAAGTTTGCTCATATGCTCGAGTGCGTGCGTGCATGTGTGCGCACTCACGCGCGCGCGCGCGTGTGTGTGTGTGTGCAATTATATGTGATTCTGCTTGTGCGCATGATTGTGTGTGTGCTTGCATTTTCATTCAGCAGAACATGCCTGCGATTCCACAAATGAAAATATTTTTGGAATGCTTTCATGATAATCAAAACTTAATTATATTAATTTGTAATTGAAATACGGACATGTCCGAGTCAATAATTTCTTTAACAGACCAGCTGTTCATTAAGGAATTGGTTCTTTCTATAGCCCCTTAATCCATAGCTGCCATTTCACGATTCCGGTTTTGTGTCTATAAAATAGATCATTCCTGATTTTGAAATGATGCCAAATAAGCGAGCAATAATTGTTTCAAAATTTGCTTAGCGGTTGAAAGCATAGTTAGTCTAAAACCAGATAATTCAATGCTTCCTTTTCCTCCTTTTTCTGTTCCTCGGCTAGAGCTCCGAGGTTCACCAATAGAAAGATCTTTGCATATGTGGCTGTTGTTTCTCCCAGCCATGTAGGTAGCCACATTTCGACCTCGAGGATTGTGTTTAGACACGATATCTGTGTGCATGCGTTCCGTGGATTTGTAAAAGAAAAATTGTTATCCATTCCTAACAACACAAAATAGCCAACACAGAACGGGTTTCTAACATCAGTGCAATTTATTTATTCGTTTATTCGTTTATTTATTTTTGTATTTTTTAATATATTCTTTAATGTATTCATTCTTTTATAGCAAGGATAATGGAATAAGCACTCATGTGCTTTTCTACATCTAATCCCCGTATGTATGCAGTTTTGTAAATTTTGTCATCTGTTCCCACAGGCACACGATGGCCTACACTTACGAAATGCGGAACAGGATATAACGTGTGTGCAAGATGTCCTGCATGTGTTCCCGACGGGGCCTCGGTTTATAGACTCATTCGAAGTATCTTTCGGGGAAGCTGAGTCATTGCTGATGTAAATTCAAGGGGGAAAATATCTTGGGGGTGGTTGGAACCTGGGCTTGAACCCGGGCGGTAAAATCGCTAGCTCAGCGTTCTAACCAGTAGGATGTCCCGACATCCTGACCTAGAGTTGAAAGCTTGCTCCGTCGCGCTGATCTACAAGAGTATTCCCTTCCCTTCTCTGACGTCGTCTCCACATTTGAATTACATGAGATGCCGCTGTCCCTGCGGACACTGATTTTTTTTTGTTTGTTCAATGTAACAAGGATGGATGTAGCTTTTGTTCAACCTGTGAATCTTAATGAGACACACTTTTGGGATTTTTGTTCTCATTTTACATGTCTCTGTCTCCGTCTGTCTGTCTCTGTCTCTGTCTCTGTCTCTGTCTGTCTGTCTGTCTGTCTTCTGTCTGTCTGTCTGTCTGTCTGTCTGTCTGTCTGTCTGTCTGTCTCTCTCTCTCTCTCTCTCTCTCTCTCTCTCTCTCTCTCTCTCTCTCTCTCTCTCTCTCTCTCTCTCTCTCTCTCTCTCTCTCTCTCTCTCTGTGGTATGGTAATATAATATGTTGAATTCTGCTGTGTATTAAATCTAACTGCAATGTATGGTGTGGTATGGTATGACCTGGTCTGGTCTGGTCTTGTCTGATCTGGTGAAGAGCATATCCGGAATTCTAAAGAATTAAAACAATGTCTATTCTACTTTTAACATATGCATGGAACGTGTGTGTGTGTGTGAGAGAGAGAGAGATAGAGATACAGACAGACAGACTAAAAGACAGACATAGACAACCAGTCATGGACAGAGTGCTTTACGCTGATAGCTGCACTCTGTTCGACCTCTGTGGTTTTGTCCGCAATTTGCTGCTTTTTTGCCTGCCAGGAACAAAATGTTGGTTGTTGTTTGTTTGTTTTCTCAGATGGCCTTTGATATTAAGGCAATTTGGTGTGAAAAGTATGACATGATGGGAGATTACACCCCCCACCCCACCCCACCCCACCCCATGTGTACGTGGGTGAATTCTGTTTATCAGCCTTCTTCCATTTAGTTTTTGAAGCCTAATTTTCCAGTAGAGAAAATAGCATAAGGTTAAGATATACAATGCTGCTTTCTTTCTTTCTTGCTGATCGGTCAGTGTTGCTGTTTTTGTGCTGTTTATTCTGATCTTATTATCTTTATACGCTTGAGCCATTACCATAGCACATTCAAAGTCTAAATTATAAAGACATGATATCTGTTAGGCTGTCGTCAGGCCACCACTTAAATGATGACCTGCGCCTTCTCTTTATCTATAGTGATGATTAGATGTATGGAATTGTTGTCAAGTTTTAAGCCCGTTGCTGACAGCATAAACAGAGTCAATCTCTGTAATGTTTAGTTCTTTTATAGCAAGTAGGTGGCATTGAGTCTAGAATAAAAAATTCAAAATTTGGTACTGTTTATATACTTATGAAACACCGATGTCTGAAAACACAATAAAGTCTTTGGTAGTAGAATAGTGATACTAAGGGGAAAAACTGACAGGACTTCATCGCAAAAAAATTATAGGAAAAAAGACCATTCTAAGCTTATGACATTTGAAATGTCAGAGACTGCACTTTGTGGTGTACGGGCAAAATCTTGCTTTTATAATTAATCTATAGATTTCTGACTCACCAAAGACAAGTTTCTGCAAAAGATTTATTTAGGATTAGTCATAATAAAGTACACTGTGAAGTGTGATTTTTTTCTTGTTTCTCCATCTTCAATAATTGATCAAACATATAGGTTTTCAAAATGTAGTTACATAATCCTCAGATAACGATAACTTCCATCCTCCTGGAAGTAAACGGTGTCTGCTCTGTTTCATAAACCCCAATACATACGCCTGCCATACCTTTACAACTCACAATAACTACGGAAAAAACACGGCTGTTCTTCGAATACAAAAAAATTGGGCCTTTTTTCCAAACGACTATTCAGAAGAATCCATGATGGTTATCAATCGGTGGTCTAGAGGTAAATCACGAAAAAGAACCCACGGTAACAAGAGAGTTGTTCTTTTTATTTTTTTTTTTGCTGCCTCGTCTTCTGTGACGTTCCCGTACTGCTGTTCCCACGCCGCTCATTTCAATCTCCCCGCCACAGCCATACCCTGATTCGTTGTGTCTCACCCCCGGGTCGGGAGTCCACAGGGAGCCCATCAATATTAGATCGCCGTGGGGCCACCAGCCAGAGGGGCCCTGCACTTCTGCTGGGTCACTTTGGTGGTGTTCAGTGGTGCCTGTTCTGAGCTAACATACGCAGGACACCACCTACTAAGCCCCCTACTAACGACAGTATTAGCTCAGTCGCGGAGCCAGACTGAGTGAGCCACCCACCCGAGGTGGCGACCACCACAACGTCCCTCCAACGACCGCCTCCCCGCGAACTTCCAACCCCAAAAATTCACCATAGGCACAGAAGCGTATGGGGAAACCGAATCTGAGGTCACCATGAGACCAGAGCAACGGAGGCCACCGAATCAGAGGCAATTTTTTTTATTGCATGATGATCAATGATGGTGAGGATGATGTAATGATGCTCCTGTGAAGGTGCATCCGCTTTGAGACTACTTGACAGGGTTGTTCTCTATGCTTACTGTCATAATATATCCCGGCGTCAACCAGGCCCGAGAGATACAGACACCTGCAGTGTTGGTCAGGTAATTTGAGCAACACTCTCAAACTCGCATCCGTAAAGTGGATGAAGCTCAACTGTGTGGTCCCAGTCTCCCCACTAAGCCCACAGCACACTCACTCTGGGTAGGAGCCGGCCGGAGCCCGAAAAAATCCCTATGACTTATGGGATTCGAACCCGCGACCTTCCAGTCCGGAATCCAAGGCGCTAACCACTGCGCCATGGCGGCTGGTAAGAGAGTTGTTCTTGGTAAGATTCTGTAGGAAAAAAGCCTCTATGATAGAGAATTGAATACAGTTGCAGAAAGAAAAAGAAAAAGATAAAAGGTGGCACTGCTCTTGTGGCGACGTGGTCTCCCCGAGGAGAGCAGCCTGAATTTCACGCGGAGAAATCTGCCGTGATTTAAAGAGGTGTTAAAGTGAAAAAGTAAAACAAAAAAAAATAAATCAAAAGCAGTCTATTTTCTTAACCTGTGTTTCATTTCTGTTTACTTGTTTGAATCCTGTCACGATCTACTGTCTCTACCTTGTCCTCCCCACTCCCCGCTTTATCCTCAATCCCTCCGCACTATAGAGAAAATGCGGCAGGTGGTTGCAGTTTTTACCTCCCTCCACACAAAGCCAGCATTTTTGTCACCAGTAGGCGGCGTGGTGCAGCGCCTGGTTGTTATCTCCCTTCGAAATGGGCGATTACTCATATCCCATACTTTAAGCCTTTGCTGATGACAACTGAAGACATCAAGCTCTCCGGGAGGGTGGAGATAATTATTCCTCCCCCCACCCCCCCACCCCCTCCGCACTTTTTGTGCTTTCATAGAGGAACAAGGGGGAAGAGAATGAGTGTGGGAGTCTGAGGCACTCTGTGGAGGAGGTTTTGTTTAGGATTGCTACACCAACAGGAACAGTTTACTGGTTTATTGACAGGGAATTGTTTTGTATTGTTGGGTTTTTTTCTGACTAATCGTTGTGAAATAATTTGTTAGAGCAAAAGCAGCTGTTGGGTTGCTTTGTTATGTTGTTTTCATTTTGTGTTTCTTTGGTTTGCTTTGTCTTTTGTGTATTTGCTTTTTGTTGCTTCTTCTTTCTTTTCTTTTCTTTTCTTTCTTTCTTTCTTTCTTTCTTTCTTTCTTCTTCTTCTCTTCCTCTTCCTCTTCGTCTTCTCTTCTCCTTCTTCTTCTTCTTCTTCTTCTTCTTCTTTCTTCTTCTTCTTCCTCTTCTGTCTTCGTCTCGTCCTTCTCTCTTCTTCTGTCTCTGTCTCTGTCGTCTGTCTGTCTGTCTGTCTGTCTCTCTCGTCTCGTCTTCTTCTCTCCTCTCTCTCTCTCTCTCTCTCTCTCTCTCTCTCTCTCTCTCTCTCTCTCTCTCTCTCTCTCTCTCTCTCTCATCTCTCCTCTCTCTCTCTCTCTCTCTCTCTCTCTTCATTT
Organism: Stramonita haemastoma; assembly: GCA_030674155.1. Classification (NCBI taxonomy): domain Eukaryota; kingdom Metazoa; phylum Mollusca; class Gastropoda; order Neogastropoda; family Muricidae; genus Stramonita; species Stramonita haemastoma. Next base: position 64,165,270 of record CM060321.1, read on the forward strand.
TGTTCTTCATTGTTTGTCAGGAAAGGTGTTGGAGGGTGAGCTGTTGTTGACTGTTTGTTTTCCTGTCTTCGAATTTAATATTTCTATGTAGATCTTATCTTATCACAAATGTTGACCACATTTAAACATGTAAGAGGGAAAATCGTAATCTATGTATGTGTTATTCATTTTCCTTTTTTTCATCCTTATTCATTTAAAAATAATAATACATGGAATTTTGTATAGCGCTATATCTTGTAAAAGCAATTCAAAGTGCTTGCGTTCGACC
>CM060321.1:64183037-64188037 GCA_030674155.1 Stramonita haemastoma
TTTTTTGCATTCTTCTTGCATTTTTCTTTGCATCTTCTTCTTCATCATTTTACATTCTTCGAATTCGCTACATTTTTTTAGCATTCTTATTCTTCATATTTCTTGTGTTCTTTGCATTCTTCTTTTCTTCTTCGCATTTCTTGCATTTTAACATTCTTCTTTTTCTTCTTCGCATTTTCTGCATTTTAACATTCTTTTTTTTCTTCTTCGCATTTTCTGCATTTTAACATTCTTCTTTTTCTTCTTTGCAGTTTTCTACTTCTTTCTTTGTAATCTCCTTCGTTTACAATCTTTCAGTTATATTAAAACGATGGAACACTTATATAAAGCCTCTAACAAACGAGCAAAGCAGGGAACCCTGTGTCCAACGAAAAGACAGTCAAAAAATCGAAAACAAGCACAATAAAGGTAAAGTACAGAACAAAGGAAACACTGAAGAAAAGTATACAGTCTTGTAGTTTTGTGTACAGCAGGTTGAACTGAGGGACTGTACTGAACCCACAACTCTCTAACAGTCCCCCATCCACTTGGTATCCACCTCAATCCTGCTTATCCTTAGCTTGGGGAAAGCGAGTGCTCTGATTACTGAGCTATCCCGTCCCGGCTATTTTACTGGTGGGCAAAAACCCGGTCACCTACCTAAAGCTTCACCACTGGTGAACCTCTGAGCCAGAGCCGAAGAACAGAGGGGAAAAACACCAAAGCACGCTAGACTCCAGAGAGACAAACACTTTTGCAGCAGTCGCACAATTTCGTTGTTGTATTTTTCTTGTCATTTCTGACTGATATTGACTGACAATGTGATCACGACATGACATGACCCAACAGACAACGAATAGTAAGAAATAATTATATAACATATGTTGAGAGACAAACAAGAAAAAAAACAGGGAGATGAACAGCAAGAACAAGAAAACCGTGTCATGAATAATACAGAGCTTGCAAGTCTCTGTCCTTCGCAGTACTACATTATTTTTGCTGTTTTGTTGTGTTTTTTATATATATTTTTTTTACAAAATTAGTTTTGTTGTAGAGGTCTAAGACAGAAAAGAGTATATCATCGATCGCATCTCTACAGAACCAGAAGGGAAAAAAAGATAAACAAAAGCAATAATAACGTGTCATGGTGAATATACGATAGGCCGCAACTCTCTATTGTTTTTACGCTGCAGTTTTATCGCTGTTTTCAATGCAAAGTCCGTGTTAAAGAATACAACACAGAAAATAGTGTGTATGTAGTGTCCAGTATTTATCCTTTCTTTTTCTATGTTCTTTCCTTCTTTGTCGATACGTTGCTAAGGTTTGTTCTTTGTTAATTGTTGTTTTCTTCTTGATTTCTGTGGGGGTCATTATCTGTGTTCTGTCTTTGTTTTTTTTCTTTGTTATGTTTATTTTTTCTGTTTTCTTTACACTGTTGTTTTCGACACACTTTACAACCAAATCTCTCTCTCTCTCTCTCTCTCTCTCTCTCCATCTCTCTCTCTCTCTCTTCTCTCTCTCTCCTCTCTCTCTCTCTCTCTCTCTCTCTCTCCTCTCTTTTCTGTTTGGGGTTTCTTACTTTTTTCTCCTTTCTTCTACACAGTGTGGTTTCTTTTCTTGCTTTACTTACCGTGACTTTTGTTTGAAGATTATAGTAGGAATCTTTGCATATTCTTTTTTCCTTCTTTCTTATTTTCCTTTGCTTGCTTCCGTGCTTACTTTCTCTTTCTTCTCTCTTCTTCTTCTTTCTTCTTTCTCTCTCTCTCTCTCTCTCTCTCTCTCTCTCTCTCTCTCTCATCTCTTCTCTCTTCTTCTCTCTCTCTCTCTCTCTTTCTTTCTTCTCTCATCACATGCTCTCTTTGAGGAAGTTTCTTTGAATATTCTGTGTTGTGTGCTGCTAATATCCTATCCTGTTAACAATTGCTGTTTGTAATGTTTTCCATCAAATGTTAATGCAACAATCACTTTTTAGCAATCAGGTTTCTATCATTGCTATGGATATTATCTGCGTTTTCATAGGTGTCGTGCTCAGCGCTGGCTTTATCCAGTTCTTGATTTAAACCATTGATGCTGGGGACAACAACAAAGTGAGAGGCTGTATGATCAGTGGCTTTATCACAGTTCTTGATTAATTAAACCATTGACGCTGGGGGCAACAACAAAGTGAGAGACTGTATGATCAGTGGCTTTCTCACTCATGGAATTCCACTTTACTGCTTAGTCTTTAGTGATTGACTATGGCTGTCTGACTAGGAGGCTTAACTTGCACAGTCCTATGTGCTGTAGCCCTGGGAGCTAGTTGCCCTTTGGAGAACAGTTCTAATATGACAGTCCGTATGCCCTCAAGGCCGAGAGAGTGGGGATGTACTGTGGGCAAGGCATCTCCACTATAATAAAAATTGTCTGCCCAATTTCCAAAACAGCAGCAGCCTCTTCTACTTTTTTGGAGGTCACCGTCGAACACGACGGACAAACAAACAAATTCGCAGGTGTCATTTGTTTCAGTCTTGTTTCATCCAGGCTTGTATTAAAATGCTGCTTACGTTTGGAACTCGTTATGTTGAGAATGTCTTTTTGTTTGTTTATTACTTAATTAGCTCTTTGCGTAGCAATAAAGACAACGACATCTTCTAGAGCGAGGATGTGAGTAAGAGGGAGGGGGAGAGGAAGAAGAAGAAGAAGAAGAAAGAAGAAGAAGAAGAAGAAGAAGAAGAAGAAGAAGAAGATAACAACAACAACAACAACAACAACAACAACAACAAAACAACAAACAACAACGACGACAACAATAATTATGACAATAACAACAACAACAACAGAACAACAACAACGACGACGACGACAAAAACAATAAAAACAACAGACGAAGAATATATCAGTGGAAGAAAGAAAATTAAACTGAACAGATTTGATAAAATCAATAACGGCAGTGCAGCAACAATAGTTCTATTCAACCATAATGCTTATATCTTATTAGCCACAGAAGCCATGTAAGAGCCATCTCTTCACCAATACGTAGAGCCCATGTAAAACTTGTTCAGCCGGTAACAATTTTAAAACACGAAGACTAAAAACAATACTGATATTCCTCGTCTTCATGTCCAAGCTGATTATAATCATCGCCCGTACCAAGACAGTCATCTAAACAACATCACCAAAAACAACAGCAGCAACAACAACACAACAACAACAACAGCAACAATAACAACAACAGCAGCAGTAAAACAGCAACAACAACAACAGAAACAACAATTTCAACAGCAGCAGCAAAAACAACAACAGCAACAACAACAACAAGCAAAGGAGAGAAACATGTCTACCTCTGTTTAATCTGTATCAATGGCGATTTAATCAAGGTTCAGACTCGGCTATTATGTCTTGACTTGTTCACAAACAGCAGAAAATGTGCCAGAACTCTGCTTCCACGATAAACAACATCACTTAAGATAAGAATACTTAACATCTATCCTTTCCAGACATCTGTATTAATTCTAAAAGGAAAGACGGAGTGATAACTTTAATGATCAGATTCATATTTCCTAACACAAAGATCGTGTGAAAGACTAGAGAACCTGTCTGGGTTCAAACAGGTTTAATTACACAGAGCATATTAAATATATATACACGACAATCACCCTCAGCATAGCAACAACAAGATTAAAGAGCCTGTTTTCAAGTTTTCAATTTTTTGCTTTACATTTTTCATTCTTTCATTTGGAGAATAATGGAATCAGCGCTCATGCGCTTTGTTTTACATCCAATCCCCGTGTGTATGCAGTTTTGTAAATTTTGTCATCCATATCCACCGGTGCACAATGGCGAACTCTTCGAAAAACTGAATTGATGGTTTCAGTAGGCCTATAGAATATATGATGACGTATTTTGGAGGAGATGACGCATGCACGGTCGATGCTATAAATTCGTCATGAAACTACGTGATGCACTTAGCGTTTCTCACCAAGGCTATTCCCCAATTTAACTGTTCATTTGGATTACTCAATACCTCATGAATCTTGGCAGTTCTGAATGTTTCTTTGATATTTTCATATCTTGTAGTTTGGTCAGGAGAAGGCTCCATAAACTGTCAATAAAAAAAATGTTGTTGTATAGGAGCGGATGACAAAATAAAAAAAACCAGCATCCACACAGGTGTCGTGTCTAGACAACATCCCCGAAGAAAATTTGGGGATCCCCAGGGAGGCTCGGGGTTGTATATGGCAACGTTCTGGCGGCTCCTGCGACAGCATCGGAACTTAAAATATCGGCAATTGTCTTTCCAATGAACCATTCCAGCGACGCGGAGAGGGGGGCTGGTGACGATCTGCTGCATGGGTAACAGCTTGCCCTCCATACTTACTTACCCAGGCTTTGTGCTCTAAAGGCTAGAGCGCAACCCCATCATCTTCCGAGACTGACGGATGCCTACTTCTACTATTGCAGCAAGAGAGGAGGAGGAATGAAGAAAGCAAATGAAGAAGTGATGGTTAAACTTGTGGTGGGGCTGTAAGAACAGTGCTGTGAAAAAAAAGTCTGCAGTGCACTGAACTGGTTGAGGGGTCGCTAGACTAAGGGACGATAGATAGATAGATAGATAGATAGATAGATAGATAGATAGATAGATAGATAGATAGATAGATAGATAGATAGATAGATAGATGGATGGATGGATGGATGGATGGATGGATGGATGGATGGATGGATGGATGGATGGATGGATGGATGGATGGATGGATGGATGGATGGATAGATAGATAGATAGATAGATAGATAGATAGATAGATAGATAGATAGATAGATAGATAGATAGACAGATAGATAGATATTGAACTGAAAGGCTACTCCTGACATTTGAAGTCACATCTTCATATGGTACAAATGTAGGGAGAGTAAACACTAAGTACTGGTGGAGATTCGTATATTAGTTTAAAAGAATCGAATTTGATTCTAGAGTACATTAATTTTGTGTTCTGTCTGGATGTGATCCCACGAGAAATAGAAACCTACTCTGTGGTGTTTCAGTC
>CM060321.1:64193037-64198037 GCA_030674155.1 Stramonita haemastoma
AGAAAGAAAGACATAAGGAAGGAACGAACTAAAGAGGAAATGATCACATGAACAAACTGACAAACGAACGAACGAACGAACGGACGGACGAGAAAAAGAAGGAAAGAAAAAAGAAGGGACACAAAAACAAACACAATAATACAAAGACAATAGGAGAGAAAGAAAGTGAAACGATGAAAGTTGAAAGAGAAGGAAGAACAAAAAGGAAGCACAGAAGCATGAAGACAATAGGAGAGAAAGAAAGAATGAAACTATGAAAGTTCACGTTGACAAACCATTTGTTCCACAAGAAAAATGTAACTTATTTAGACGAAAGGGTAGGTTTTCTTTCCACAGCAAGGTTGTAGAACTTAAAGCAACTTGTTTCTAATGTTAATATTTGGAGTTATTAAATGGACCTTAGGGTAAGGGCAGAAGTATGTTTTCACTAATCCTACAAATGTTCATTTTAGCATGTACACTTATGTCAATGACTGCTTACCTAACATCACTACTATCAACATTGGAGCAAGTTAACCACCGCCTAAATTCATATGTTCTGAGCATGGTGCTTATTCGATTCCTATATGTTAAAGTCACAATAACTGAATTCATTGTCTTTGCTGTTTTAATGCTCTATATGATATAGTCTTTTTGTCGAACTTCAAGAATATCATCCAACTTTTAACAGAAACAAAAGACTATTTTTGTCTGCTGTCAATTTTCTTCTAATAAGTTTTGGTGAGGCAAAGACGTAGATAGAAGACTTTGCTGCAGTTCTTAGTATACTTCTCTGCTTTACGCCACAAGCAAAGCACCGTTGCAATTCTTGATGTGTTTGTAGAATCTCTTTTTGAATGTCAGGACTAATGAATACGGTTTGTAAAGTAAAATGATATTTCCACAAGAGAAAATTCTGTTCCCAAGGTGCTTCCTCTTTTTTGTCCGTTATATATGTATTATGCGTTGTGTAGTCATGTGTGTATTAGCGTCTTAGTAGTATATATGTGTATTTAAAGATTATAATTCTGCCAGCTATCCCTCAGTATGCGTGTGTGTGTGTGTGCTGTGTGTTGTGTGTATGTGCGCGCTTGTGTGTATGTGTGTGTGTCGGGTGGTGTGTGTGCGTGCGCACGCACGCGCGCGAGCGCGCGCAGGTGTGTGTGTGTGTGTGTGTTTGTGTGTGTGTGTGTGTTTGTGTGTGTTATATATATTATATATGTTATAATAAAAGATATATAAGTTATAGTAATATTATTACTAGCTATAAAACAAATAACCAAGTGGAAAATCGATTATACAAGACAATTACAACACACGATACCAAACCTAAGCTTTCGAGGTGTTTTTAAGCTGCCAACTTTGCTACTAGGTGTTTTCAGTGAAACAAAAGAAGATTAGGGTGGGTTTAATTGTTTTATCACTTGTTTTATCAGTTTTGATGATTTAGTTGTTTGTTTTGTTAGGGGAGGAGATGGGGACTGGAATAGCTCAGTGGTCAGAGCACTCGCTTTCCCCCAGCCAAGGTTAAGCAGCATCGAGCGTGGTTACCAGTTGGATGGGTGACCATTTGCCCCCGCCTACAGAGAAGTTAAAACAGAGAGAGTGGAGGATGAGGAGTGGCGCCGCCCTAAATATGCTGGCCCTAGATAAGCTGAGATCTCTGACGCCTCGCTCTCCTACGACCACATAGGTTATGAGACACCTTTACCTTTACCTTTTGAGGGGAGGAGATTGGTGTTTTTGGGAGGAATGGTGAAGTCGATAACAATCACTGGTTTAACCAAATTTAACTGTCACTTTCATGTTTAGCAGAGTAGACCATTGTATTCCAGTGTGAACAGATGACAAAAATAATGCATGCATACGGGGACTAGATGTACAGAGGCACACGAGTGCTTATCCGTTATTTTTCGAAATAAAAGAATTTGAATTGTAAATTATAAAAAAAAAAAATATTTGCAGCATGTGTGATGGAAGTTGAAAGCAAGACCATCAATCTGTCACAGGTTTGTTGTGCCTTTTTTGTTCCTCGGCTGGAGCTCCGAAGTTCACCAATGGTGAGTAGTTTTGCGTATGCGGCCGGTTTTTATTCCACAATTTATTTATCCGCATTCCGACTTCAGCGGGTTTTTTTCTATAAAATTAACAGAGCTTCAACCTCTAGCCTTGGCAAAGCAGAGACCCTGTTCTTGCCATGGATAACGAATACACATTACAAGAAAAAAAGAATCTCTTGAATCTTTACAAAAACACATTTGTATTGGAATGTATTCCAAGTCAGGAAAAGGCCCAGAAAAAAAGGTTTTGTGACACCAACGCAATTTGTCTTAAAACTTAAATATCATTATCTTTTTTTTTTATTCAGAAGAAACTACCAGGAAAATTTATCTGTTCATGTAAGACAATATTTTAAAGGCAAAATGCAATTCTGCGTTTTTTTTACTCTGTATTTCTTCCTTTCTTCAGGACATTACATTCGTTTGCATTTCAAAATAGTTTGCAATTGAATTGTCGTTAAGAGAGAGGGGAATAAAAAATATATATATAAAAAGAAGTGATGTTTTTAAAGTTTTCTGAGTTTGACTGTATAAAAGAAACGAGCAGAAATGTCACAATAGCCGAGAGAGTCAGACAAATAAACAAAGCTGGCCCAGCACACAGACATAACACAGACACACATACAAACATACTTTCTCTCTCTTTGTTTCTGTCTCTGTCTGTCTGTCTGTCTCTGTCTCTCTGTCTCTCTCCTTATCTCTCCTCCCAAATCTGCTGCTCTTCTCTCTACTCTCTCTCCACAAATGCTCTCTCTCTCTCTCCATCTCTCTCTCTCTCTCTCTCTCTCCTCTCTCTCTCTCTCTCTCTCTCTCTCTCTCTCTCTCTCTCTCTCTCTCTCTCTCTCTCTCTCTCTCTCTCTCTCTCTCTCTCTCTCTCTCTCTCTCATTATTCATTCATTCATTTCTCCCTCTCTCTCTCTCTCATTATTCATTCATTCATTTATTCATTCATTCTCTCTCTTTCAACGCCAATGTCATGATTTTCCTTTAGATTAAAAATAACAATACTATGTATGTGTTGGAGGTATAGGACTTAAATGTGAAATGCACAACCTAATACCAATGATGTATACCCCTTCAAATGGAACCATAACCTTTTCTTGAATGAATCATTGTCATTGTCTGTGCTGCAAAGCAAGTCATTCTGTGCCTTTATTAACCTATTCAAGATGACATGAACACGATTCCACTTATAGCCCGCGCCTTGACATGCTTCCATGCCCTGATGATAAAAAGACCTACACAAAAACCCCAACAAACTAAGAAAACAATTCCTGTTTCATGTACGAGTATTGCAGCGACATGACATTTTCTTTCACAAGTAGTAGGCATCCGTCAGTCTCGGAAGAATCTGGAGTTGCGCTCTGGGCTCTAGAACGCAAATCCTGGGTAAGTAAGAATAGAGGGCAAGCTGTTACCCATGCAACAGACGCCCCCCCCCCCCCTTCCTCCGTCTACATAAGTACACATGAACAAGATCATCATACAAAACAAAAAGAGCATTTCAGACCTGACAACCATGTCGTTTAGTTTGTCAGAGCAGGTAAAAAATACAAGCATACGAATGAGTCATAAGATCTTCTGGTTGCCTGCACATTGAAAAGCAGACAGACAACAGAAATAGAACGCAGTACATGACTAACAGGTATACCAAAAAGATAGCCGCTAAGAAAATGTCAAGAAATTGATTACTTGCTGAGAAAGAAGGGAAGCGGAGGGGGGTTAGGGTAAGAAGAGAGGGGGAAAAAATATATATATGTATGTATGTATGTATAATATATATATATATATAATATATATATATATATATATATATATATATCTACACACATACAAACACACACACACATACATACACACACACACACACACACACACACACACACACACACACACACACACACACACACACACACACACACACACACACACACACACACACACACACACACACATTTCAGATCTCAGAATGATTCCCAGGAGGGATGAGAGAGACAAAACAATTTTCTTAGTGTCAGGAACACACAACAACAACAATAAAAGTAACAACGACGAAAATCACATCATAATAACAGCAACAGCAGAAACAACAACAACAATTACAGCTATACAATAACAGCGACACTAACAACATCAACAAAAACACCAAAAGAGATGTTAAAAATCAATCCATATTTCCAACATACAGACATCGGCATTTACAGGAGGATCCCAACATTTCACTCACTCAATAAATTTAATAACTTTTTCAGCGTGGAAATGCTTAATCCGCCTATACTCTCTGAAGATTTCAAAGGATCAATGCTAGCTTTCACATTAGGGTATTCTAAGGAAAGCACTCTGGCCATTTCATGTTGATACAGAGCTTTTTCTGTCTGTCTGTTTGTCTGTGTGTCTGTCTGTCTGTGCGTCTGCTGTGTATGTGTGTCTGTGTGTCTGTGTGTCTGTGTGTCTGTGTGTCTGTGTGTCTGTGTGTCTGTGTGTCTGTGTGTGTGTCTGTCTGTCTCTCTCTCTCTCTCTCTCTCTCTCTCTCTCTCTCTCTCCTCTCTCTCTCTCTCTCTCTCTCTCTCTCTCTCTCTCTCTCTCTTCTCTCTTCTTTCTTCTATCTATCTATCTATCTCTCTATCTATCATCTATCTATCTATCTATCTATCTATCTATCTATCTATCTATCTATCTATCTATCTATCACCTATACGACCTCAACTCATATATATTTTTATATATATACGCATATATGTGTGTCAAATTCATAGTCTAATTTTTATTTCCAGATGGTATATTGAATAAGCATGTGTATGTGTCTGACTGTCTGTGTCTCTGTGTGTCTGTGTTCGTGTGTGTGTTTGTTTGTGTTTGTATGTGTCTGTGTCTATGTGTGTATGTGTGTGTACCTCACACCATCTTGCACCAATAAATGTAACCGAACGTAAGACAACATAGAAACTTATCAGCTCGTTG
>CM060321.1:64200537-64210537 GCA_030674155.1 Stramonita haemastoma
CTCTCTCTCCTCTCGTCTCTCTCCTCTCTCTCTCCTCTGCTCTCTCTCGTCTCTCTTCTCCTTGTCCTCTCGCTCTCTCTCTCTCGTCTCTCTCTCTCTCTCTCCTCTCTCTCTCTCTCTTCTGTCTCCTCTCTGCTCTCTCTCTCGTCTCTCTGCTCTGTCTCTCTCTCTCTGTCTCCCCTCCTTCTCTCTCTGTCTCTCTCTCTCTCTGTCCTTCCTCTCTCTCTCTCTTCTCTCCTCTCTCCTCTCTTCTTCTCTCTCTCTCCTCCCTCTCTCCCTCTCTCTCCCTTCTCTCTCTGTCTCTGTCTCTCTCTTCTGTCTTCTTCTGTCTTCTTCTGTCTTCCCCAGTCTCTCTCACTCTTATTCATCTCCTCTTCTCATCATTATCTTTATCTCTTCTATTCTTCTTCATCTCTATCATCTCTTATGTCTCTCTACTCACATCTCAAACCCATCTCATCTCACTCATCCTTCTCGCTCATCGTCTCGTCACCACACATCACACACAAACAAAACACACATTATATAATATATATATATAATATATATAAATAATAGTATATATATATATATATTATATTAAAATATATATATATAATGTTCTTACCAATTCAAAACCCCATAGATGCAAGTCCACTTATCCATTATGCATGGTCATGGTCTGACGACACAATTTTCAACATCTAAACAAAAACTAATTTTGAAATATCCATTTAAAAAAAAAAACCTCATCGTCTCTTCTATCTGTGTTTTGTTGATTACAAAACTTATTTCTATAATGCTATGCACAATCAATCATAGACAAATAATCATGCAAAAACAAAAAGAAAGAAAACCCAGTATTTTACGCGACAGTCCCAACTTGTTGTCTTTCACAATAGGATGAAAAATACACATGATTATCATGTGCTTTTGCAAATCATATTTCAAAGGAAGATGATGGGTCAACGCAAGAATAAAAATGAACAGCTTAAGAAAACCTGCAAGCTGGGAAAAAGATGGATTATTGATGAAAAAGTCCCCACCACACTTGGTTGATACAATTACCTACATCAAAGCAGGCACTGATAAAATAACCCCTGTCATCTTCCAGTTTGTTGATTGTGGGCAATTTTCTCAAACAGAAGAAATTCACAAGCAGACATGAAAAAATACTTGTGTGAAACGCACACGCATAAACGCACACACACACACGCGCGCGCACGCACACACTTTCATTTATACAACACGTATACACACACATACACATTCGCACATGCATACACACACGCACAACACACACACGCACACGCGCACACACACACACACACATGCACACACACACACACCACACCACACACACAACTACACACACCACACACACACACACACATACAGGGGACGGGATAGCCTAGTGGTCAGAACATTGCGCTTGCAATTTGACGACCCGATTAATTCCCGTTGATGGGGATTTTTCCCTGGAGTTAACATCAGTGCTGACTCCACTCTTCCCAAAAGTCTTTTGGATGAGACTGTAAACTGAGGCCCCGTGTGCGAACGCACGCAGAACATCTTGCACAGGACTGGCTGAAAAAGCACATGAGTGCTTATTCGTTAACTCCGATATAAAAGAATAAAAAAAATAATAATACACACACACGCGCACACGCGCACACGCGCACACAAAGCACAACACACACCCATAACACACACATAACAAACACAACAACACAACACACACACACACACCACACACACACACACACCATTTGTCCAACACCAGGACTAAATACAGCTGTGATTAGTTTGTAATGATCACTGCTTCATGTGGCAGAAAAGAAGACAATGACAGAGAAATGTAACACGTGAATAAGTCGCACAAGATAATACCCTGCAAAGAAAAATGTAAAACAAAATGATGATTTGTTAAAAGAGGAAAAAAAAGAAAGAGCGAAGAGACAAGAGAAAGACGAGACAGACAGACAACGACAGACAGACACGACAGACCAGACGACAAACAGACAGACGACAGACTGACGGACAGACTGACAGACAGACAGACATGCTTATAACTACACATACACACACATCACACACACATAAAACACACATACGTGCGCTGACCGCGCGTCACACACACACACCCCCACACACACACACACCACACACACACACTACAAGCCACGCTCTGCCCAACTGTAACAGATTCAGGACAACGTGAAAAGAAGAACAGCTCGTTCCTTTAAAGCTTCCCAGTACCTGCATAAACCAATTACTGACAGGAGGATCTCGAAAGAAAAACCTGGCTAATAATCGCTGTCTTCCTTTTTTTGCGTTCTTCTCATTGCAGCCAATTTTCTCTGATAATTCATCGCTCAACCAGACATGGAAATATGGAAAAGAGCATCAGGAGATGACAACATATCATTGTGTTTACCACAGCGTCTGGGGAAAAATACTGAACCATCATGGCCGATGTCATGTAGATTTTAAAAAACAAAAAAATTCAGATTGAGATACAGATACGTCCAGATATGTAAAAGAGTTAATGAAAATATTCTAGCCTATTAAAATGTGAATAAAATGATTTTTGTTTGGAGAAATAAAGATATACATAAAACAGCAATAGCAATCACCATCCACACATAAACACACACAAACACACACATACACACAGAGATACACACACATAAACACACACATACACACACACAAACATACACATAGAGATACACACACATACACACAGAGATACACATACGTTAAATTTTTCCGCTTATCGAAGAGTAGTCCATCGTGTGCCGGTGGGAACAGATGACATTTACAAAACTGCATACACACGGGGATGGATGTAAAAAAGCACAAGAATGCTTATCCCATTATCCTCGATATAAAAGAATAAATAAATGATTAAATAAATAAATAAATATACACATAAACACACAAAATATACACACATACACACATAGATCACACGCGCGCGCCGCGCGCGCGCACGTCACAGCAGCACGCCACGCACGCATCACGCACGCACGACAGAGAAATGTCATTCCTTGAGGGAAAGGGGATAATCCAAAAATTATACAGCAATCTCATAGCTTGTGCTATAATTTAAATTTAATGTATTATATATTGTAATCTCATATCTTGCACATATTTGAATTTTATGTATATATTGTTACTAATAACTTTCTACATATATTGAATTTAATGTTTTTATTATGCATGACGAAAGATGGAAGGAGAATTGCACCAAGTAACCATACTGTTTTACTCTAAGGGGAGCAAATGTCTTGACCCGTGTCCATATTGTTGGCGTGGATGTGACTGCACTAGAGCCCAGTGAAGTTATCTGACCTAGGGACTGACCATCCAACCAGGCATCCCCAACAATACAGCAAATTTTCAAAATGTAAGCATTTTAAACACATAATCATTGTACATAGGAGAAACTTAACACAGTGAGAAAAAAAAACCTTTACAGTTAAAGGATTAACTAGAAAATAGGAGAGTGCCAAAAAGGGAACAAAAAGATAATCTTTTTCATTACCCCATCAGCCTCTATTTTAACTATCATTTTGAAAAAAATTCATAAGAATACTTTTAAAATATCTTTCCCGATCTTTCTAAGCTAAACCATGTTTTTTAAGGACAAAATAATTGAACTCGGTTGTGAGTTTTTACAGTATGAAATTTCTTTGCCTTGTTTAGAAGTTTACTTTGTTTTGCATTTCAAACAAGAGCATAACTGAATTACTGTCTTTCAAGTGGAGAGGTAAAAACATGAGGGGAGGGAGGGGGGAGAAACATTGAAAGTTTCCTCTGTTGAAGCGTGGGAAGAAACAAAGAAAGGAAATGTCAATACAATGCAGAGTGTCAGACAAAACGAACAGGCCAGACACCAACACCGAGAAACAGATAAACAGACTGACCGGTACTCTGTCTGTCTGTCTGTCTCTCTGTCTGTGTCTCTCTGTCTGTCTATCTGTTTGTGTCTCTGTGTTTCGGTCGGTCGTCGGTCGGTCGATCTGTCTCTGTCTGTCTGTCTGTCTGTCTGTCTGTCTGTCTGTCTGTCTGTCTGTCTGTCTGTCTGTCTCTCTGTCTCTCTCTCTCTCTCTCTCTCTCTCTCTCTCTCTCTCTCTCTCTCTCCTCTCTCTCTCTCTCCTCTCTCTCTCTCTCTCTCTCTCTCTCTCTCTCTCTCTCCTCTCTCTCTCTCTCTCTCTCTCTCTCTCTCTCGCCTCTCTCTCGCTCTCTCTCTCCATGCATGCATGCATGCATACATACATACATACATACATACATTACATATACATACATACATACATACATACATACATACATACATAACATACATACATACAAATACATACATACATACATACAACAACAAATCAAATCAAATCAAATCAAATCAAATCAAATCATTTTTTTTATTTCCAGATGGTACATTGAATAAGCATTGATTTGCTTTTTTTTCATTAAGCCATCTATCTACATAAATAAAATATTAAAGCAAAAAAAAACCCTAACAAACAAACAAGCACCCCCCCCCCCCCTCCAAGAAAAAAAGCCAAAACATTTCGCCAACATTAATTAACTAAAATGATTTCAACAGCCTTAAAAATCAAATACGCCTATAGATAATACAAGCAACAACAATAACGACAAAAACAACCATAAAAACTCAAAAGACACACACACACACACACACACACACACACACACACACACACACACACACACACACACAACACAACAATATATACATACATACATACATACATACATACATACATACATACATACATACATACATACATACATACATACATACATACATACATACAATACATACATACATACATACATACATACATACACATACATGAAACACACACACGTATACACAAACACACACGTATACACACACGTTCACACACACACCGCGCGCGCACAGACACACACACACACAAACACACACTCACACACACACTCACTCACACCACACACACACACACACACACACACACACACACACACACACACACACACACACACACACACACACACACACACACACACGTACACACACACGTACACACACACACTTCCTGCTTTCACTCTAGCCTTTCAAGACAACATGACACAAAATACGCCATCCATCCCCAACATAATAACCCTGTTCGGTTGCCCTGCCTGTCTTTGATTGCAGACGAGTTTCAAAATTCATATGCACAATCACATGGAAAAAATGCTCGTAGACCTGACCACCATATCATTTTGTCTGTCACAGCAGAAAAGAAAAAAAATCAGGTCTGATTCATAATGACCCCTGCTTGTCTGTAATCCAAATAAGAAAAGACAAACAGAAGAGTAAAATATATATATGATATGTAGATAACAGGCATAAGAAAAGAATATCCTAGCGAGCGCAGAAAATGTAAACAGCGTGATTGCTGGTTAGAACAGAAACATGCAGACATACAGACACACAGAGAGAGCTAGATAGACATACAGTACACACAGAAAAAAATCGAGAGATAGACATAGAGAGAAACAGAGAGACAGATAGACATAGAGAGAAACAGAGAGACACACAGAGAGATAGGCATACATCCAGACCACAGAGGGATAGGCATACATCCAGACCACAGAGAGAGAGACAGACATACAGACACACAGAGAGACAGATATACACACAGACATACAGACACACAGAGAGACAGAATACAGACATACAAAAGAAGATAGACATACAGACATCAAGCAGATAGACTACAGACATACAGAAACAGAGAGGCAACAGACATACTACATACAGAGACAATAGCAGACAGACTACAAAAACAGAGAGACAGACAACAACATACAACAGAGACAGATATTACAACAGACACAGACAGACAGACAACAACAACGAGAGACAGAACATACAGACATACAAAAGAGACAGATAGACATACATACATACAGAGAGACAGATAGATGTACAGACAGACATAAAAACAGAGAGACAGACAGACATACATACATACAACGGAGAGACAGATAGATGTACAGACAGACATACAGAGAAACAGAGGGACAGAGAGACAAATAGTATACAGACATACAGAAAAACAGAGAGACATATAAGACATACAGACATACAGAAAAACAGAGAGATGAATAAACTTACAGACACACAGAGAGACGGATAGACACAAATAGATGGTGATCAAGATATGAAGAAACTAGGTTTTATCCTTTTTGTAATGGAAAGGGTAAAACAAAATGGCTGGGGTGGAAGCATTACAATTGACTGGGTGATTTTGTGGATTACATTTCAAAAACTGGAGACGTAATGTCTTTCCAGTGGATAATGCGACTTTTTAGATGACAACCTGTCTTTAAAAAGAACAGTTTCAGACAGTGTCAATTTTTCTAGATCATTAGAGATTAGCTTTTGCGGTCAGTATTTTCTTTGTTGTTGGCTGGTGCTGTTGCTGTTGGTGTTGTTGCTTTTGGTGATGGTGTTGTTTGTTGTTGTTGGTGGTGGTGGTGGTGGTGGTGGTGGTGGTGGTGGTGGTGGTGGTGGTGGTGGTGGTGGTGGTGGTGGTGGTGGTGGTAATGTTGTTGTTGAAGAGGAGGAGGAGGGTCGTTTTTTAGTTTCATACATTTAGTACTACCCCTAACTAGCATTCTGTCTCACCAAACCTCAGAATCACTGCACTGTGAAATTGTCGATAAAGGTAAAATATAAATGTAAAGGTGTCCCAAAAGCTAGGCGGTCGTAGGGGGCGAGGCATCAGAGGCCTCGGCTTCTCTAGGGGCCAGCATGTTGAGGGTGGCGCCCATCTCTTCTCCCTCCTGCTTTGCCTTCCCTGACCCTAAAAAGGTCAGGTACCCATTTACACCTGGGTGAACTGGAGGGACTGTACTGAAGCCAAGACGAGCAAACGGTCACCCATCCAACTGCTGACCACACTCGATGCTGCTTAACTTGACTGGGGGAAAGCGAGCGCTCTGACCACTGAGCTATCCCGTTTGATACATCCTGGAAATGATGTGTTTTCTTTGTCTGCTTTCCAAGCACCTCACCGCTCAAACATTGGTGCTCCATTTTAAAGGATTTGAAGAGCGGGTCGTGGCTGAGGACAGTCTGAACTTAACATACCAAAGCAAAGCAACATTGGGATGTAGACCTTGGTACTCTGCTTGCATCAATAACTGACAAAGCATTTCCCAGGGGAAATCTAAAAGCTTGACTGTTGATAACAACACATGCTGTGATCTGCTGACCCGGATTCGAATCTCGTTGAAGAGGATTTTCCTCTGGAGTTAACATCAGTGCCGACTCTACTCCCCCTTAAAGTTCGGATGAGACCCTAAACCGGATTCTGTATGCCAACGCTCGCAGAACATCTTGCGCACACTTTAAAACCCGTTCCGCATTTCGGAAAAGTAGGCCATTGTGTGCTTGTGGGAGCGGATGACGAATATATAAAACTGCGTACACGCGGAACTGGATTTAAAAAAAATGTGCATGAGGAGCTTATTGCATTATCCTCGAATTAAAAGCATAAATAAATAACAAAAAGAATAAAGCAGCTTTCGTGTACGTTGTTTGTTGCAAAAAACATCATCATGTTAAAAGACAACCCCTGCAGTATAGGATATCAACAGCCACAAGCCTACTGATCAGGGTGTTGGTCTATGACGTGAATGGGAACAGCCAAAACCCAGCATCTGAAAAAATGAGGTTAAAGAAATACAGTTATCTTGCTAACTTAAGAGCGTTCTGGTTATTTTGAGCATTGCAGGAGGGATTCAACAGAATGGGATTTAGTTTTTCACTCTGGCCATTTTCAAATAATCATTCTTTAACAACGCTTTTTTTTGTTTTTACACAGATCTTCTTTAAGGAGTAATGTGTAGCCATCATACCCTGAAACTGGGGGGGGGGCATAATCTTGTGGTTAGAGCATTGAGCTCGTTATCTGGCGGCCAGGGTTCGAGCCACCACGAGACACCCGTCCAAGGGGATTGTTCTGTTAGAGATAATATCAGTGCCAAGTTCACTTCCTTGAAAGATTTTCAGATAAGACTTCTAACACAGTCCTGTCTGCAAACGCGCACAAAATATCTTGCACACACGTTAAAACCTGTTCCATCTTTAAAAGAGTAGGCCATTGTGTGCCGACAGGAAGGATGATAAGATTTACAAAACTGTATACTTTTGGTGCTGAGTTTAGACACCAACCCAAAAACGGAATGTGCCTGCCTTCATGATGGGTAAAAGCCTACATACGCAAAATTTCACCATTGGTTGAAACCTCGGAGCTCTGGCTGAGGAGCGAAAAAAAAAGTTTCAAAAGCTTGTGTAATCTTAATCGGAGACGAAAACCAACGATGAAACTAAAAGAAAAATCTAGGAGCTGGATCTATGGTGAAACAGATTTGCATTCAAGTTTTATAAAGGGCAAGTCAAGAAGAATCATCTTTTCTGGCCCAAAATCAATCGTTTCATTTACTGCACTGCTGCATTGTTTTTTATGCAAACTGTGTATAATTTCTGCATGAGGACTACAAGAACGCTGTTTTTTATCTCTTGGTATCATTTTCATATCATACTGATTAAAATTTGTTTACACAGTTTGATAGCGACAGGGTTTTTTTAATGTACTGAGGATTCAAGTCCGCTGTGAAAAGTAGTATTGTCAAATTTCAAAACAAGAAAGTTATTGTGAGTTTCATTCTGTTTTTGTTTTTTGTTTTGTTTATACCATCCCTCCCCATTTGTCATAGTTTTTAGACAAAAATGCCAAAGCTCCTTCTGTTGCTATCATTGTTGTTACCACTTTTGTTGTTCAATTAATAATTGCAATAATAATAGTAGTAGTGGTAGCTGTAGTAGGAATAATGGTTGTAGTATACATAGTATTGCGGTCGTTTTATTATCAATACTGCTGTTTATTTGGTGCAGCTCTTTTCTGTTAGTTGTTGTTTGTGTTGTGGCTGATGCTTTCGTTGATTTGTGTTTCTTATGTGAATAATATGACTTTAACTTGCAATATGTTTCATTTTAAAATAGATTTTTTTTAAGTGTGAAATTTCACAAAATTGCAGTCTATCTTATCTAATCCCTCTAAGGTTGCAGCCCCCTCTTCAACCTCTAAGAATTAAGCCCACCTACAACTCTGCAAATATTCAATTTTGTTTTTTTATATCTTCAAACTGGTGAAAAAGGTATGTTTAAAATTCTAGACAACTTATAACAGCGGGCTGTGCCATAAACTAAAAAAATAGAATGCTATATTTCGTTTTGATTAAATTCATCCTTATCACATTTTTTTTTTAAATCCAAATCTTAAATTACAATGACAATGTAATTCCACACCTTGGCTGACACAGACAGAATGAAGGAAAAAAATATCACATCTGATTCCTGACTCATAAACGATGGCCAGAGGGTTGGGTTTGTTTGTTGTTTTTACCCCATTGTAATCGGGTATTTTCCTGCTTCTTGTCTTTCAGGCTGTTCTGTCTGTCAGTCTGTCCAGTGGTCTGTCTCCAGTTCATCAGTTTGTGGGTGAGTCTTTTTCTTTCTCTGTCTGACTCTCTTTCTCTGTATATATCTTGGTCTGTCTCTGTCTTTTCCTGTCTTCTATGTCTCGAGTTCGAGTTCTCTCTCTCTCTCTCTCTCTCTCTCTCTCCTCTCTCTCTCTCTCTCTCTCTCTCTCTCTCTCTCCTCTCTCTCTCTCTCTCTCTCTCTCTCTCTCTCTCTCTCTCTCTCTCTCTCTCTCCTCTCTCTCTCTCTCTCTTCTCTCTCTCTCTCTCTCTCTCCCTCTCTCTCTCTCTCTCTCTCTCTCTCTCTCTCTCTCTCTCTCTCTCTCTCTCTCTCTCTCTCTCTCTCTCTCTCTCTCTCTCTCTTAAACAGTCTCTCTCTCGGGCCGATGAAAAAATTAAGCTTACTTCTCTGTTACCCTTGAAAAATAAAGATTATTCTCTCTCTCTCTCTCTCTCTCTCTTCTCTCTCTCT
>CM060321.1:64215537-64223037 GCA_030674155.1 Stramonita haemastoma
TGTGTTGTGATATTATTTATATATTATATTATGTAGTGATGTATTGTGTTGTATTGTATTGAATTGCATTGTATTATCTTGTATTGCATTATATTGTACTGTGTTTTATTGCATTGTATTGTATTGCATCGCCTTGTATTGTATTATGTTGTATAGTATTATATTGTATTGTATTGTATTTTCATTGTATTGTATTGTCCAGTTTGGTACTGTATTGAACTGTAGTGTACTTTTTTCCATTGTATTGCATTGTTTTATATTGCACTGTATTGTATTCTATTCTACTGTGTAGCATCGCATTGTATTGTGTTGTATTGTGTTGCATTGTGTCATATTGTATTGCATTGCGCTCAATTGTATTTTATTCCATTGTACTGTATTGTATTCTTTTCTATTATATTGTATAGAAATGCGTTGTGTTGTGTTGTATTGTATATCACTTCCAATCACAGCAGAGTTAACTTTTTTCTGTGTGAAATTCGGGCTCCTCTCACTGGCGAGAGCACGTCACCACAATAGCATCCTCATCGATTTCCTTTTCTTTTACTTTTTCTGCCTCATCCTCCGTAACATTCCTGTCCTGCTGTCCCCATACCGCTCATTTCAATCTCTCCGCCACGGCAGATTCGTCTTGTCGCATCCTTAGGGTCAGAAGCCCACAGTGAGCCTATCAATTTCAGGCCACCGTGGGTCTACCAGCCAGAGGGGCCCTGCACTGCTGATGGGTCACTTTGGTGGTGTTCAGTGATGCCGGCTTTGAGTTAGCATACGCAGGTTACCACATACTAAGCCCCGTGCTAACGACAGTATTAGCTCCGTGTGTGTTCAAATTCATTTAACGTCTTTTCACAAATTGTGATATTAGACGGGAAGGGGGGGGGGGGGGAGTAGGTGAGTGTATGAGTGTCAGAAAAAGAGGGTGTGGTTGGCAATGTGTGGGATAAAGAATTTCAGGGAGTCAATACTTGCTAAGTAAATTTTAAAAAAGTTATTTCAGTGCGAGGAAATGAGGCTCGGGTGTCTAGGTGCTCACAAAGAACTACGTAAATTTGAGTCTTTTGTTAAAACACGAGAACGTGATGTATATTGTTCAAAGCAGATTGTTTCCTTAGCTTGTAGATGGAAATTGAATTGCTTTAAGACAAAATATGTTGGAAATGTTTTTTGCATATGCGGTAATGATATAACAGTAGATCATGTACTAACATGCAGCAGCTTAAAAGGGCATATTCCCGTTTTGATGGTAAATTCTCCATCAGCTATCTCTGTGTGTGTGTGTGTGTGTGTGTGTGTGTGTGTGTGTGTGTGGTGTGTGTGTGTGTGTGTGTGTGTGTGTGTCTGTACGTGCATGTGTGTGTGTGCCTGTGAGTGTGTGTGTGCGTGCGTGCGTGCGTGTGTGTATCTGTCTGTCTGCTGTCTGTGTGTGTCTGTGCATCTGCATGTTAGGAGGTGAAATTACAATGTTGTTGATTAAAGTAAGAAAGTATGCTTTCTAATCTACAAAGGCCAGGTAAATAAATGAATGAACGAATAAATGAATAAATCAATCAATGAATCAATGAATAAATGAATGTTTCATTAATAGAGTGTATGGTTATCTCCACCCCAGTAAGCGCTCGCTGAGACAGAACAGAGATACATAGTATACACAGGGAGTCACAGGAATAAAGGAGAATAGGCGTAACTGAAGTGTATTAAACACACAATAGTTTGCTGGTGGTGGTGGTGGTGGTGGTGGTGGTGGTGGTGGTGGTGGTGGTGGTGGTGGTGGTGGTGGTGGTAGTGGTGGTGGGGGTTGTGGTGGTGGTGGTGTGTGTGTTGTGTATTTCTGTGTGTGTGATGTGTGTGTGTGTGTGTGTGTGTGTGTGTGGTGTGTGTGTGTGTGTGTGTGTGTGTGTGTGTTGTGTGTGTGTGTGTGTGTGTGTGTGTGTGTAGTAAGTGTGTGTGTGTGTGTGTGTGTGAAGTATGTGTATGCGTGTGTGCGTGCGTGTGTGTATGTGTGTGTTTGCGCGCGCGCGCATGTGTGTGTGAGTGAGTGTGTGTGTGTGTGTGTGTGTGTGTGTGTGTGTGTGTGTGTGTGTGTGTGTGCTAAGCTTGCACGTGGGTGTGTTAAAAGGGTCGGCGCAGGTGTGGATTATATATCACTGTAATGTGATATTAGCCTAAAATAAAATGGCCACTTAATAGGCTGCACGTGTGTGTGTGTGTGTGTGTGTTTGTGTGTGTGTTTGTGTGTGCGTGTGTGTGTGCGCACGTACGTGTGTGTGTGTGTGTGTGTCTGTGCGTGTGTGTGTGTTTGTGCTTGAATATGTTGTTTGTTTGTGTGTCTCCGTGTGTGTCCTCGCACGTTTGTGTGTTATATGTGTATGTATGTGTGCGGGCGTTTTTGTGTCGCTGAATGGGGGGGGGGGGCAGGGAAGCGAGTAGGGGAGGGGGGTTAAGTGGGTTGTGGTAGAAAGGAAGAAAGAATACAATAGAAAGCAGGAATAAAATGTAACACATACAGTTCTTTTTCTCAAACCCAAGCATATGCTTACAAGCACAAACACGCACGCACGCACACACACACATTATACACACGCACACACACACACTCATACATACATACATACATACATACATACATACACATACATACATACATACATACATACATACATACATACATACATACATACATACATACATACATACACACACACACACACACACACACAACATACATACATACATACATACATACATACATACATACATACATACATACATACATACATACATACATACATACATACATACATACATACATACATACATACATACATACATACATACATACATACATACATACATACATACATACATACATACATACATACACACGTACATACATACATACATACACACACATCACCACCACCACCACCATTATGCACAAAATGATAAGAATGCATCATCTTATACCGCAAGTCAGATTAAATCCTCCATGTTACTCCGCTAGATATCCGAGCTTCACCAATGCTCAGGTTTTTGCGTATGCCACCGTTTTCCCATCATCAAGGTAGCTACATTCCGACTTCGGGGATGACAACACGGCACCTGTGTCATGCGTACTTTTTCATCCATCTCTACTTGCACGAAACAGCCTACTCTTCCAAAAGGCGGGACGGCTTTGTAACGTGTGCGCAAAATGTTCTTTATGCGTTCACACACGGGATTTTGGTTCATAGTCTTATTCGAAGGACTTTTGGAAGAGTGGAATCAATACTGATGTTAACTCCAAGGGAGAAACTTCCCTCGATTGGCTGCCTCAGGGTTGACTGAAATCAAGTCTAAACTTTGCTGGAAACTCCTAGGCAGAAATGAAGACATCATGTCTGTCAATACCACTCTCAATTTTTTGCGGTTAACTTAGAAGCAGAGCTTAGTGTAGTGTTTCCCTAATCAAAACTTAATTTATCAGATGACACTATCGTGTATTAACACTTTTATGTTCATATTACACAGCAGATATTAAAAGGGGGATAATGAAGATAAAATGGGTTGGGTTTTTTTTTCAAACAGCTTGGTGTCTCTTATGAAACTTAGATAACTAACGAGGAAGTGAAAACAAGAATTGAAAACGCCATCATGTTATTTAAAGAGCTCCTGACCAATGAAAACACACAAGCTGGAGTGATACGGGCATATCACACGAACATCTGGACTGGCCAAAACAGTCTTACAGAGAACAGTAAGGGGATGAAGAGGCAGACAGAGAAACCGATGCATGGGGAGACACATCAGAGTGGAGTGGCCTTGGATGGAACGATTTGCTACAGAAAGCATAGGACCACGAAGAGTGGAGGAAGCTGGCTGCAAAATCTTCAGTGGTGCCCCAACTGTCTACTAGACTACGGGATTTGTGAGAGAGATGAAGAGAGAAGAGCAGGCCGGATTTCACATAAACCTGACTACCGTGACTGAAAGCAGTACACAACACCAGCCATGAAAAACAGAATAGTTTTTTTGTCTGTCGAATCAAGACTGAAGTTTGCTGGTAAATCATGAATGCAAAAGTATATGTTTCGTTCCGCATTGACAGTCTCACAAAGTAAAGAAACAGCAGCTGAACTGAAAGTGTTGTTTGCCTGTGTGGGTTGGTGTTGTATTTCGGGTTTGGGCGGCACAGAAACTTGAACACTTGAAAGGAGCACTGAGGAGACAAGATAAAGAGAGATACAGACAGACAGACAGACAGACAGACAGACAGACAGACAGACAGACAGGCTGTCAAAGAGAGAGTGTGTGAGAGAATGTGTGTGTGTTTGTGTGTATGTGTGAGAGAGAGAGAGACAGAGACAGATAGTTGTGTCTGTCAAAGAGAGAGAGAGAGAGAGAGGAATTTGTCTGTCCAAGAGAGAGAGAGGGAGAGAGAGAGAGAGAGAGCAGAGACAGAGATTTGATTGGGCATAGAAAAAAGAAGAGTATACCTCCCTCCCTTTTTAAAAATACTTTGTAATGTAGTATTTTGTTAATTGCGAGGTACAAAATTTTACGATAAGTAAGGTATGTGTCTGTGAGTGTGTGTGTGTGTGTGTGTGTGTGTGTGTGTGTGTGTGTGTGTGTGTGTGTGTGTGTGTGTGTGTGTGTGTGTGTGTGTGTGTGTATGTGTGTGTGTGTGTGTATTTACTTATTCCTTGATTTTGAAGATAAAGAAATAAGCATCCTTGTCTTTTTCGCATCCAGCCCTTTTGTGTATGCAGTTGTAAATTTTGTCATCCGTTCCCACCGACACACAATGTGTGTGTGTTTGTGTGTGTGTGCATGTGCGCATACACAGATGTCTGTATAAATAATGCGTGCATGCATGTGTGCATGTGCGCATGCGTAGATGTATGTATGTGCGTATGTGTGTGCGCATGCGCAGATGTGTGTGTGCGCGCATGCATGTGTTCATGCCCCCACTCTTGCATGTTTTTATGCATGAGTGTCCATTATTATGTGGACGAAAAAAAAAACTTCACGGCGTAGAAAATGGCTGCCTAGGTCTATGATATTCATTTGCGCTGTTTTGTTTTTGCTGTGTTTTTTTTTTGGCTAAACTTGCTTGTAACCCATATTTCATTCTTGTAAATTCAAGACTTCAAAGAGCTCGTATTTGTATTCGTAAATATAATTGCACATACGTAGGTGTGTGCGTGTGACCAAAATGGATACAAATTACAGACAGAAAAGGAAAGATGAAATGGAGGAGGAAGGGAGAGAGGAGGAGGAGGAGGAAGAGGAGGCGTTGGTCCAGTCATTTTGGCGTAAAAAGCCAACAAGAAAGAGAGAGAGAGAGAGAGAGAGAGAGAGAGAGAAGAGAGATCAGAGATAGAGACGAGAAGAAGAGAGAGAGAGAAGTGAGAGATAGGAGATGAAGAGTGAGAGAGAGGGAGAGAGTTGAGAGAGAGAAGAAGAAGAAGAAGAAGAAGAAGAAGAAGAAGAAGAGAAGAAGAAGAAGAAGAAGAAGAAGAAAGCAGAGATCACCCCATCTTCCCACCCACCCACTCATCCAACTATCCCCCTCCTCCTCCTCCTCCAAAGGAAAAACACCCCCAAAAAGTGAGATAATTATGGCGAATGAAAGGTGAGACAAATAATTGGGGATTTTTTCTCTCTCTCTCCGTCGTGTTTGTCTGGTTTTTGTTGATCTGTTCTGTCTTGTAAAGGTGCATGTCTGTCTAGATAGCTGGCCGGCTGTCTGTCTTGTTTGTATTTATTTTGTGGGGGTTGATCTGTCTGTCTTGCAGATGATTGTGTCTCTCTGTCTGTCTGTTTTGTTTGTATAGTTCTTTGTTGAACTGTCTCTCTTGTAGATATCCGTGTATCTCTCGTCTATCTGTCTGTCTTGTTTCTCTGTTTCCTTGTTGATTTGTCTGTCTTGTGGATGTACGTGTCTGTCTGTCTGTCTGTCTAACTCATTTGTTTGTTTCTTTGTCAATCTGTTTCTATTATAATTACATGTCTGTCTGCCTGTGTGTGTTGCTTGTTTCTGTGCTGATCTGTCTGTCTTGTAGGTGTTCCTGTCTGACTGGCTGACTGGCTGTCTACATCTGTCTATTGTCTGCCTTGTTTGTTTCTTTGTTGATCATCTGTCTGTCTGTCTATCTGTCTGTCTGTCTTGAAGAGGTTATGTGTCTGTCTGTCTGGCCTACTGACTGTTTGTCTGTCTTGTTTAATCTGTTTTTGTTACTGTTCATCTTTCTGCATTATGGGTGTACCTGTCTGTCGGTCTAATTGTCTTCTCTGGGATTTTTTTTTATTTGTCTGTCTTATGGCTGGACATGTCTGGCTGTCTGTCTGTCTGTCTGATTGTCTTTCTCTCTCTCTCTCTCTCTCTCTCTCTCTCTCTCTCTCTCTCTCTCTCTCTCTCTCTCTCTCTCTCTCTCTCTCTCTCTCTCTCTCTCTCTCTCTCTCTCTTCTCTCTCTCTTCTCTCTTCTAATAAAAGAAGAAAAGAAAAACGCACAAGGAACTAAATGAAAAAAGTATCCAAAATTAAAATGTATATTTTTCAATTCAAGCCTAGGTTTGAAAGTATTAAAAAAAAACAACCAGAACAGAATAAAAAACAAAAAGTTATAAAGGAAAGAAAGAACCCACAAGAGAAAGGAATAAGAAAAAAGTACCAAAATTAAAATGTAAATTTAATTCAAACAGTGAAAAGAAAAAAAGAAAGAAAAAGAAAAAGATAAAAAGAAAGAAAGAAAGAAAGAAAAAGAAAGAAAAGAAAAGAAAAGAAAGAAAAGAAAAAAGAGAAGAAAGAAAAGAAAGAAAGAAGAAAAGAAAGAAAGAAAGAGAAAAAGAAAGAAAAGAAAGAAAAGAAAAGAAAGAAAGAAAGAAGAAGAAAAAAGAAGAAAGAAAGAAGAAAGAAAGAAAGAAAAGAAAGAAAGAAAGAAAGAAAGAAAAAAAAGAAAAAGAAAGAAAAAAGAAAGAAGAAAGAAAGAAAGAAGAAAGAAAGAAGAGAAAAAAAGAAAGAAAGAAGAAGAAAGAAAGAAAGAAAGAAAAAGAAAAGAAAGAAAGAAAGAAGAAAGAAAGAAAGAAAGAAAGAAAAAAAGAAAGAAAGAAAGAAAGAAAAAAAAAAGAAAGAAAAAAGAAGGAAAAAAAAGAAGGAAAGACATAAACAAAGTAAGACCTAAACAAAGAAAACGAAGAAGGAGACAGAAAAGGTGCACTGAAATCGATTACACGTGCTCGTTAAAAGTAATCAGTTTACATGCCTTGACGTTGAAAGCAGGGGTCAAGAGAGTGCTTCAATAACAGTGTGTGTGTGTGTGTGTGTGTGTGTGTGTGTGTGTGTGTGTGTGTGTGTGTGTGTGTGTGTGTGTGTGTGTGTGTGTGTGTGTGTGTGTGTGTGTGTGGTGTGTGTGTGTTAGTAGTTAGTTAGTTCTTCAGTTTAACGTCCTTCCACTAAATAGTGATATCAGACGGGAAAGTGTATATGAGTGAGTGAGTGTGTGTATGGAGGGGGGGGGGGG
>CM060321.1:64228037-64248037 GCA_030674155.1 Stramonita haemastoma
GAATCTTCAGTTGTGCCCCCACGGTCCGCGGGACTGCGGGACAGGTGAAAGTGTGGCAACGATCCTCCACTGTGCTGTGGTGCATCATACTGTATCTTAACATTAATTTAATGTGTTATACTAAGTACTATTTCATACACTGTACCAGCTTTTGTTCCGACAGACTTGCCATATTCAAGCCAGGCTGTCCTCTTCAGGGCTGCGGTATCGCCACAAGAACAGCGCCACCCACATAGAAAATGCTTGTAAAGTGTGTGTGCATACAGTAGAGCGCTTTCATGGTGCCAAGGGCTCTGTTACAGCACAGGTGTTTAGATATGAGGGGACTCAAACCGCCATTTTGTTACATCTTCTCTGCCTAATCCTTGAGGGTATGCATGCATGAGCGTGTGTGATTGAGTTCCTGTTTGTGTGTGCTTTTTGTATGTGTCCATATGGCGGGGTCGGGATAGTTCAGTGGTCAGCGCACTCGCTTTCCCTAAGTCAAGTTAAGCAGCGTCAAGCGTGGTTACCATTTGGATGGGTGGCCGTTTGCACGCCTTGGCTTCAGTAAAGTCCCCCCAGTTCACCCAGCTGTAAATGGGTATCTGCCCTCTTTAGGGTCAGGGAAGGTAGAGCAGCGAGGGAGAGGAGATGGGCGCCGCCCTCAACATGCTGACCCCTAGAGAAGCTGAGGTCTCTGATGCTTTGCTCCCCTACGACCGCCTAGGTTATGGGACACCTTTACCTTTACCATATGGCGACGACCCTGCACTGCGCTGTCGTGCATCATAGTCTATATTATCAAACAATTGTGTGTAATATCAAGTACAGTTGCGTACACTGTACCAAGTTTGGTTCTGACAGACTTGGTAGGACTATATTCAAGCCAGGCTGTCCTCTTTGCAGCTGTGGAGTCGCCACGGGAACAGCACCACCCATAGCAAAGATGCTAGTAAAGTTTTTATGCATAGAGTAGAGTGTTTTCATGGTGCCATGGGCTCTATTACTGCGCAAAAGTTGGGGTAGGACGGGAATCAAATCGTTATTTTGTCACATCTTCTCGATATGCCTCTTTTTTGGGGTGGGGGGGGGTGTATGCATGCGCGCATGCTTGCGCGCTTGAGTTTGTGTGTTCCTATTTTCATGTATGTGTGCTCGGTGCAGTGACGACCCCATACTGTGCTTTTGTCTATTGTATTGTATATTATCACGAATAGTATGTCTAATACTATGTATTGTTTCGTACACTGTACCAGCTTTCGTTCTGACAGACTCTACTATATTCAAGCCAAGCTGCCAAGGATATATTTCCAAAATATTTACTCAACCCTTTATTTTGCTTACCACAATACTTTCAATAAAAAAGAAAACTAACAAAGCTAAATTAAAAAAAAACGGAAAACAAAAACAATTCTCCAAATTTATTAAATTGAAAACGCCACATAAAATCCAAACATAACACCTCAAAATGAATAAAACCATCCGACTCCCCCCAAATCTAGTATAATTCTGCATCTAAAAAAAACCACACCAAACTCCCCCAACCACCCCCTTCCCCCTCCAGTCCAGTTTACTTATCATACATGTGAGGAAGAAAGCAACACTGTCCTTAATTTGACAGGAGAGAGAGAGAGAGAGAGAGAGAGAGAGAGAGAGAGAGAGAGAGAGAGAGAGAGAGAGAGAGAGGAGAGAGAGAGAGAGAGAGAGAGAGAGAGAGAGAGAGAGAGAGGGGGGGGGGGGGGGGGGGCTGATAAACGAACTGAAAAATAGATAGATGAACAGGTAGACAGACAAACAGAAAACTAGAGACAGAAACAGGCAAAAGCAGAGATAGAAGAGATCAGAAACGTCACCAAAAGCAGCATGCAAGTTTACTGCCAAAATTGCTTCTTTTCCCGCGATTTTTTTCTTTTTTTCTTCTTTTCTTTCCTTTTGTTTTTCTTGTTTTTTCTTTATTTTTTTAAACTTACGGACTGAACTGTGAGAATTTTCGCTTTCCGCGTGAAAAGTGTTCATGCATGTGTGGACTGGGGAGTGCAGGGCAGTTTGCAAGGTGTCATTTCACACAGCCCCCTAGCTGCAGTGCAGACCACTGGCACTGCTGGGGAGGGGAAAAAGAAAGACCTCTGAAGACTTGACATTCAACATACTGGTCGGTGAAGACTGAAGAAGCGGTACGTGTCAGTATTTTTTATCACTGTCATGAAGAGTTTATATCTTTATTGTAATAAACAGTAATAGACCTGTACATATTAGCTGAGAGTTGTGGTTTTTTAAAAACAAAATCTGGGTCTGGACATAGTCTTGGATCAGTAAAAGTCCAAATAAAAACTGAGTGGTACCTCACTAGGCCTGATGACACTAAAGTTTTGCTGTCCGTCTGATAGTGAAAAATAGAAGTAAATGGGTTTTGTCTTACATTGACGGTCTCGGTTTTTTTTTAACTATTTAATTTCACTTAACTATGAAAAGAAGGGGTGGGAGGTAAGCTACTCAAATAAAAAGCAATACTTTTCGGTTAGCTAAAAATTTTTAAAACTTGGTGCAGATTTGAGTGCTGGGATAAGGATTGCAAAGGTGTGCTACTCATCCAGTCCCCGTGTGTATGCTGGTTTATGAATTCTGTTCTCTGTTCCCTCTTGCACGCAATGGCCTATTCCGAAAGGGGGGACAGATTTTAACACGAGTGCGAAAGGTTCTGCGTGCGCTCGCACTCGGTACCTCAATTTGTTTCATCCAGATAACTTTCGGGATAAGCACAATATGTCGGTTCCACAGCTTTATATGCCCATGTGGCATTTTAAACCAGGGTGGTTGTTTTGTGAGTGTGTGTTGTTGTTGTTGTTGTTGTTGTTGTTTTGGAGGGGCGGTAATCTGCTTTGAAGTGTTATTTACTTTTGTGTAATTTGGGGGTGATAGATCAAGCACAATGGCTGGCGTCCTCAGCACAGCCTGAATTTATTGGCCTAAATGAATGAGTTTAATCATTAAAATATTTTCTCATTTAACTTATTTTTTCGAATCGACGGTGTGGGATATTTGAGGTAGCGTGTTGGTTTGGAACTTGAAGTAAATGTTACTATTAGAGCCACAGAAACTGAATTGACAGCCCCGATATGGCTTTCGTAGTCAGTAGGGCTTTAAACAACGTAAATGAAACAAAAGCTGGAAATCATTGTCAGAAAACTGAAGATGCGTATCATGTGTTTTGTTTCAGGCTGGCCAAATCCAGCAGAACAAAGGGCACACCGGTGCCTACTCAAGAAAATGCCCATAGCAGAAAACATCGACTCAAAGCTGCCATCCTGAAAATGCCCATAGCACAAGACATCGACTCAAAGCTGCCATCCTGAAAATGCCCATCGCAGTAGACATCATCGACACAAAGCGTCCATCCTGATGATGCCCAAAGCAGGGAATGTGCAGATCCCTGGCAACTCAAGCTGATCCTTGTTCTCCCGTGCTCTCGCAAGATGAACAGGTAAGAATTCTGTCAATTCAAGAGCATTACATCCATACATTGCATTACACGAACACACACACACACATACGCGCGCAGACACTACTGTCTTCTGTCTGTCTTTTCTGTCTGTCTGTCCTGTTTCTGTGCTGTCTGTCTGTCTGTCTGTCTCTGTCTGTCTTCTTCTGTCCTTCGTCTCTCTTCTTCTGTCTGTCTCTTCTCTCTCTTCTCTCTCTCTCTTTTTGTCTCGCTGCTCTGTCATCTACTCATCCTCATCTCCTCCTGGCTCACCGCATCACCATCACTCACAGTCTCTCTCTCTCTCTCTCTCTCTCTCTCTCTCTCTCTCTCTCTCTCTCTCTCTCTCTCTCTCTCTCTCTCTCTTCTCTGTCTCTCCCGCCCGCCGCGCGCGCTATGCTCTCCCTCGCCTCGCCTCATACGTAAACGGGATGCTTTAGACCTTCACAAGATCTTCACAAATCTTATTGCCTAAACACGTATGCGCACAGCGCACACACATCTACACAGCATTCGTTCTTCTCTCTCTCTCTCTCTCTCTCTCTCTCTCTCTCTCTCTCTCTCTCTCTCTCTCTCTCTCTCTCTCTCTCTCTCTCTCTCTCTCTTTCTCTGTCTCTCCCGCCCGCGCGCGCGCGCATATGCTCCCCCCGACCGTATACGTTACGGGATGCCTTTACCTTTACACATCAGATGCCTTCACAAAATCTTATCAGCCCTAAACACGCTGACGCGCACGCGCACACACACACACACACCACGCTCGCTCGCTCTCTCTCTCTCTCTCTCTCTCTCCTCTCTCTCTCTCTCTCTCTCTCTCTCTCTCTCTCTCTCTCTCTCTCTCTCTCTCTCTCTCTCTCTCTCTCTCGCTCGCTCGCTCGCTCGCTCTTTTTTTCAATACTCGTCAAAGGAAAGATGTTAGATGGGAAAGCAAAAACATTCATATCGTTTGATTGCTGTTAAGTAACGTATGGCAGAAAAGGAAGGTAGCTGTCTTGTACATTTCACAGTTCTGTACTTTACAGTATTTTGTGTTTTCTTTCCTCATTTCTTCAGCTTAAGCTCCCAGGTTGGCTAATGGTGAGATTTTTGCATAAACGACCGTTTTTGATAACCATTCAGATAGCTGTGTTAAGACTTTGAGGATGAAGTCTAAACAAACCAGTGTGTATGATTTTTTTCCAGAAAATTTCTGTATTTTTATCGGCACAAAGAGGCCTACTCTTCCAAATTGTGGAACGGGTTTGGGGGTGCTCACAAGATGTTCAACTTGTGTTTAAAAATGAGGACTTCGGTTTTTGGTCAAGAGCAGAATAAGGGAGCAACACTAACGAATAGGCCACCTCCATCCCCTATCATATCCTTTTTGTGTGTTAAAGGATTAATGTAGAGTATTGTGTTCATGGTCCTGTCACCAGATCTTCGCCAGTGATAGTGATCCTTCTCACCAGAGATCACGGAGACGCCATCGCCACGATGTTGGAGCACATGACCCTGAACTTGTCCAAGATCCCCATGACTAAAGTAGACAGATGTCAGATCTATGGGAAAGAAGGGTTTAGAATAGGGGAAAGGAGAAAGTGCTGCATCAAATCCCCGAAGGGCAGACTAGTGCACAGCCTGGTTCCGTTGCCTAGGGATCCGACACAGCCACCCGTCTTCATCTTCCACTGGGTAAAGCAGCAAAGTATTATGAATTTGGGGGCTTTCGTATCAGAGTGACGTCTATATGACCGCCCATCTCTGCAACACTTCAGGGAGCAAAGGCGATGAGAGCAGGAGGGGCTGTGGTCCTTGGGGACTTCCGCTAGTCGGCAGAGAACCGACAGTAGAAAGAGGTAGGGTTGCAGAGGATCCGAACATGCAACCCCTGTCTTGCACACTTTCCTGGCGTGTCTATACAGAGTTTGATCTGTCAACGTGTGTGTGCTCTATGTCCTCAAAAGTCACCCAGTCCTTCCTTGTTTCTGAGCTCGAGTCGAATTTTGTCCCGGAAGTTCTCTGCAAGGCTCACTGACCACAGGGTTGAGTACTGCCGTCAGTATCCGTTCAACCTTTTCTGCAGTGGTCACAAAGTGAGCTCACCTACAGTGGCGCGGAACAGAGATTTTGGTGTCCTAAAACGGCACAGCCTGTCTACCCTCGCATACCGTGCTCACGAGGGGAAAGGACACCTCACGCCCCCATTTTCTTAAAGCACTTCCCAGACCTTCCGGGTCTCTCCATTCTTGCTCTGAATCCTCAGAAGTCTGGCATAGGTGTCGACAGTTGTCATGGGGATCGAATCACAGTTCTGGGCGTGTGTCTTTCATCGTGGCAGAAGAAAGTACCAGACATTGTGACAGCACTACGTCTCCAGACAGTGGCAGCAGAAAGTATCCAGACGACATGGTGGCTACAGTACAGATCAGAACTCACAGGTGTAAGTATTAGTTTTCCTTCCTGGATAGAGTTCCTAGGTAAACCAATGGTGAGATTTTGTGTAGGCAAACCCTTTGAAATCCATGTAGCTGCATCCCAACTTCAGGGATGTCTGAAAACAGCATTAACATGCATTTTTTTTGTCTGAATATTATCTATTTTAGCAAGCGGTGGCCTACTCTGCCAAACGGCTAAATGGGTTTTAACGTTTCTGAAGGATTTTCCGCGCATGTTCACACATGAAACCACGGTTTATAGTCTCATGCAAATGACTTTCAGGGAAGCAGAGTTAGTATTTAACTTAAGGGCGAAAAAGCCAGTGAACAGGTACCTGGGAGGTGGCTCAACCCCAGGCCGTCGGAACACAAGCACAACAGTTTAACCACCAGGCCAGAGCGCCACCCGTAACCACATTCTTTTAAGTTTGTTTTTTAATGCCTCGCTGCTACTGTGAAGCTGTAGATAGATGTTGACCAGGCGTTTTATTACGCCATAAGCAGGCAAAATGTACAGATCTTTAGAGTACACATTTGGTCTGATACACGTGTCTACACAAATAAATCTAAAGCATTGGCAAGTCTGCATCTTGATATGTCACAGAACAATATAAAAATCTCCACCTTTTATTCATCAAGCGCAGTTGATTTTATATTTTACAAAGAATTGGACATTGGAGATAGTGTTATTGCAGAGATTAAATCCTGTGACAGAGAATTCTGAACTAGTTGTAACGAAGAAACATGTCGCTTAGTCATCTTGCTATAGATGGATAGGTAGTCTTGTGGTTACTATCTGCCTAGAAAGTGAAAAGTCCGGATTCGAGCCAGTTCTGCTGGAACTTTTCTCCAGAGAACATTGATGTATTTTAAACATAAGCTGAATTTTGTTTGAACATGCAAACCATCGGATTGCTCAACTGCTTGTTGATGCTGTTTTCAGGAGTTCTGGCCCTGACCAAAGTACCAAGCATCCCGAGATCTGGAAGCAGTTCCAGACTGCAGGTAAGGATCAACAAGAGAGAGGAGGACAACACCCCCAGCCCCAGGTTTTGGCTGCCAACACCCTGACGTCCGTTCAAGAGAGCTTTCCCCTAGAGTCTTCAGTGCCGACTCTACTCCCCGAAAAGTCCTTTAAATGAGACAATAAACCAAACCCCCCCCCCCCCTGCGCAAATGCAGAACATCTTGCACGCGTGTTAAACAAACCGTTTCGAAAGCGTAAGCCATTGTGTTCGGGTGGGACAGGATATTTGTTAATAAAAAAAAAAAAAGCATGCACGCAGGTGTCATGTTTAGACATCATCCCCGAACTGCAGCCATGTGGAGAACTTGAGAGCTCAAACCCAGGAACAACAACAGCAAAAAATCACCTGGTGATACACTTTTTTATGGGTTTTATTAATGAATTAAACTAGTTATGGGAGAACTATTTCTACTATCATATCCTGTGAGACTAGTAATTGTTTTATTCCCAAAAATGGAATGAAATGTTACTTGCTTTTTTAAGAGTACATGCTCCTGGATAATCACTATCAATGCTCTGTGGGTTTTTTTGGACATGAAACAAATTGTTCACCATTATTGGAAAATAGGTCCATGTGTTCCATCACCTATGCAGCCCTTGGGCAGCAGATTCGTCAGACCTCGAAAATCAAAACAAAATTGCAAACAAGCAATGAAATAGCCTTTCTTTCTGGCTGGAGTAGAAATGTGTACTAAACAGTCCTAAGAAGGGTCGCGGAATGGTTAAGACGTTCTCTTGCTAACAAGTAAACCGTAAGGTTCTGGGATCGAATTCCAAGCCTAGCTCTTCTCCCAGTTTGCCAAAAAAATATATCTCAATGTCAGAGTCCTTCAGTTGATACGATAAACTGAGGCCCCGTTACGAACGCACGCAGAACATCTTGCACACACGTTAAAAACCTGTTCTGCCGTTCGGAAAAGTAGGCCATACTGCGCCGGTAGGAGCGGATAACCCCTTCTCCCAACATGCGCACAGGTGGCGCGAGCGCGCATATGTATCTGTCTGTCTGTCTGTCTCTCTGTCTGTCTGTGTGTTGTGTGTGTCTGTGTGTGATGAAATGGGTAGTTACGTGGAGGAGACATCAGGTTGGAAGGAGAGGCAAGGAAAGGAAAGGATGGCGTGTTTAGGAGGGTTGGGTGCATATTTAAAGCAGTGGGGATAGAAAATCTGGCTGATAGAATTTTTCTGACTGGTTTATTTTGGCCCTTTTCGTTGTTGTTGTTTTATAAGAATGCAACTTCTAAACACAATTCGGGATTGAAATCAATTTGA
The DNA here is from genome assembly GCA_030674155.1 of Stramonita haemastoma. Classification (NCBI taxonomy): domain Eukaryota; kingdom Metazoa; phylum Mollusca; class Gastropoda; order Neogastropoda; family Muricidae; genus Stramonita; species Stramonita haemastoma. The sequence continues at coordinate 64,236,211 of CM060321.1, forward strand.
CCGGTCGCTTACACAGAATCTTATCATTGGTAAACCTCGGAACTCGAGCCAAGGATTAAATTTAAAATATTGACAGTAAAATCTGATGTTGCTTGGACATGGGATTCCTGATTTAAGCTCCATATAATACTGTGAGCTAATACCACTGTGTCTATAGCTACTTACTATTGTCTATGTGCCTATTGTGTCCATTTTCTAACATTCAGACCGACCATCTGACAGACAACCCTTACCCGCTATTAATTCTTTAACACTTAACCTTTACACTAACTTCAACTCTAACCATGACCCCCCCCTCCATGTGGACACAAAAGGCAGTAGATATATGGTATATATGCTGACACTTTTCTTCGTTCCTCGTATTGGCTAGAATGCAAAGTGCCTGGTCTTTTTCCACGCTACCCTCTGCAGGAGGTCTATGCCTTGCTGGCCTCAGCCGACGCATTCCTACTACAGGGCAGCTTATTAAGAATTTTCACACGAGAAAAGATATGCAAGGAAAAAACACGAGAATAGGACTGCTCGGTAGGAAATAAGCAAGAGTGCCGAAGGGAAAGTCAGAAAGAAAGCGAAGGATAGACAAGAGGAAATTTCTTGCAGAGCATTTCCAGAAAGTGGGGAAACTCTTTATACTCAAAGATCCCAAGCGTTTTGTGGGGTGGGGGGAGAGTATGTTGACACAATGCATAATTTTGTCAGGGTCAGCGGGAGAGGGATGCTAGAATTTTAGCGAAAAGGCTAGGAGGAAGGGGGAGCAACTGTTTTTGCACATAGGATAAGTGCATTTAGGAAGAAAAAAGGTCATTTAAAACAAAAGTAGAGGGTGCCGGTTGTAGAATGCCCAACTATTTGGCGAGGGGGGTGCATTAAAAGATTTAAAACCAAAATGGGGGGCACTGATGCTTATAATGAATTATTGAAAAATTATTTGAGCAATGCACAGTTAGACTACACTGCAGAAAATATGCGTTAGTAAAGAGTAGAAAGTATGTTCGTGTGTTTTCGTGTGTTTCGCGCGCGCGCCGTGCGCGAACGTGTGTGTGTTGGGGTCAAGGTGTTAATAGAAAACAAAATAGCGTTACCAAAATAAATTTGATGTTATCCGTGCGTGTAGCAGTGTTTTAAAGAATTTTTTTTAAATTGCTGAATTTGCCGCTGTAAAAAAAAACATTGACTGGAAAACGAAAAAAAACTCGCCGTAAATTTAGAAAGATGGAAGTGAAGGAAGTACCAAAGGGTAGGATTTTAAAGAATTGCAGTTTTGTTTTTATCAAAAACTAAGTGTACATCTTATTAACAAACTTGCATTAGAAACGGCAGGACAGCTCAGTGGCCAGAGAACTCACTGTCAATGGGTACCTGCCCTCTTCAGGGACAGGGAAGGTAAAGCAGCGAGGAAAGATGGGCGCCGCCCTCAATATGCTGGCCCCTGAGAAGCTGAGGTTTCTGATAACTCTCTCCCCAATGACCGCATAGGCTATGGGACACCTTCACCTTTTTGTGAATTAGAAAAGGCATTTGACGTTTATCTTTTTTTAAATTTTCACTGGATAAGGTGCAAGAACAATGTCAATCTTTTATTCTCTAATATGTGTAAGATAGCCGGCAACATGTATAAGTATGGTCTGTTACCTTATTTCCTTCTTGCTATTTGCTTTGCCATAGGTCAGGGACATGTCCATTACCCAGGTCATAGCACATAGCACTCCCAGCCCATTAGTAGGCTATTCCATCTGCATCTCTCCCAGCAGTTTTTTATTCCCATTCTAATCTCCAATTAAGCTTAATCTCTATCACAGTCCTCTTATTTTATGTTTTTTCTCAAAATAAGAGCAACAGGTTGGAGATCTCAAATTGTAATTAAAGAAAACAAAAAAAGTAAATAACGGAAAGATAAATCAATTAAAAAACATAAAAAAAGAAAAAAGAAATAACTGGAGACAAAAGGGGGGGGGGAGGAGAAGGTCCCACACAAGTTTTCTTTTTCGTTGTAAAACTGGAATGAAAGACTTTCATCAGGGCTCATTGCTGCGTGATATGTGGTCTGCTTGCTGACATTGTCCAACCTTTGTATAGTGCTATCTGTTATCTATTTCTGCTTTTCTGAAAGCGTGAAGCTCAACCTGAATGTCTTTTTCAAAATTTCAATATAGCGAATGTTGTGATGTACTGTATTCTTGCGATAATACAATGTGGTACAGTTTTTATGGGCTTTTTTCTTTTTTTTAAACAGCCTGTCTTCTTGCTTTTACTTTTCTAGTCTCACGATACTGGGTTGTGTAAAACAAGAAAATGGTTTAGCATGTTGGATTTGTTTAATTAATGGGGGATGATAATTATTTACAAGCAGTTGTACAAAACACTTGGCTCTATTTCAAGTCGAGTCAAGTCAAAATATTTTGATTTTTTGAGTGTGAGCTTTAAACCGATTTGGCAAAGATAAACGTGCATTTTAGCACAGGAATTGTAATTTATTTTTATTTTTCACTTCGAGGATAATGGAATAAGCACTCCTGTTATTTTTACATCCAGTCCCCGTGTGTATGCAGTTTTGTAAATTTTGTTTGCATGGTATTCATTTTTAAGTTCAGTTAATGCTCTCCGCTTTGTTTGCTTCCCCTTCCCCACCCCCACACCCCCTATAGCATGTCCTTCCAGGGTCAACAAGTATTACTAGAAAATATATTTTCAGTTGATGAGTTTTAGTTGCATTCTTTTAAACTATATTGAACATAAGCTGTTTTTCAAATAATTTTACTCCCATGAAAACGTGAACTGAAAGCCCCATTTGCCAGTAACTTGTTTGACATTTTGCTTTTGTGGTTGCAAGTTTTATAAATAATTTCCTTGCTTTGTTAGTACTCTTAACTAAAAACTGCTTCATGTTGCTTCCAATGCAGTTAAGATTGTTATATAATCCCAACTAGAAATTGATGATGGTGTAAAGAAAAATGTTAACCTATTTTGATCACAATTATTTTTTATGATGAAGATAATGGATTTTCCTTTAGAGAACCAAGAAAAAGTTGTTTTGCTAGTTTCGCTTCCGTTTTTACTGTATATCATTACAGCTCTGTTTAGAATGAATAAAATATGTAGATCAGAATGTTTAGACATGAGTGGTGAGCACACACCACTGGCACTTGACTTACTGACTGACTTTTTTCCCTGAGAAATATACCAGCTTTGCACAGCTCCGTCTTAGAACTTACAAGCTGATGATTTGCACTTATTTTATTTATTCATTTATTCTTTTTATTCCTTTATTTCAAGGATAATGGAATAAGCTCGTGCGTCCTTTTTACATCCAATCCCCGTGGGTATACAGTTTTATCAAATTTATTATCCAAAAGTCAGTTGGTCGGTCATTGTCACTGCTGGTCAGAGCATTGGGGAAAGCCTACCTCCCCCTCCAGCAAAAAAGGTTGGAGTTAGGGTTGGGTAGCCGGTTCGCAGCTGAAATCGAACGAAATGGAAAGGAAATGTCAGAGCTATTTTGAACAGACATTGTCAAAACTGGATGAAAAGTGATAACAAGGAAGCACCATAACATGGGTGATTGTGATTTTACTTGGCCGAGTTTATAACTGGCTGAGGTGATTGATTTTCTGGGTCCTCATGTTCGAATACTGTTGTGGTATAATTATATCCGTGTTATTATGTTTAAATGTTTACTCTTTATGTATGGCTTGTAACCTGCTTGAAATTCTCTTTCCGAGACGTTTAAGTGCTTGAATTGAATTTACATGAAATATGACCAAATATAAAACGAAAACTTGATCAATGTCTTTGTTCAGAGTTCCAATCGTGAATGTTTACAAGTACATAAACAAATCTCAGATATTCATACATAGACACGTTTGATATGTACTTCCATCTCTCTCTCTCTCTCTCTCTCTCTCTCTCTCTCTCTCTCTCTCTCTCTCTCTCTCTCTCTCTTCTCTCTCTCTCTCTCTTCTCTCTCTCTCTCTCTCTCTCTCTCTCTCTCTCTCTCTCTCTCTCTCTCTCTCTCTCTCTCTCTCTCTCTCTCTCTCTCTCTCTCTCTCTCTCTCTCTCTCTCTCTCTCTCTCTCTCTCTGCCTATTCTTTTGAAACATCTAGGATGTTTTATGTAACTTTTTTTCTTTTTCTCTTTTTCTTATTTCATTTTATTTTATTTTTATTCATTATTGGTAGTATCTCTCCCCCCCCCTCCAATAAGGATATTAGTTAAAAAAAAATTTCCCCCCTTTATCCAAATGTATGAATTATAGCACATGTATAACTTTTGACAGACGGTGGTGGATTGATGTTTTCAGTTGTTTATTTCATCTTGTTCTCTTGTTTGCTCTGTACCTATTAACACTTCTTTTCTTCCATAATCAAAATCTTTTTATTGTGAGTTTTGATTTTTGTCTTCTGAACGAGTGCATTTTTATTACCTTATCATATATAGTGTCCTTATTCTTGTGTGTTTGATACTGCGTAAAGTTTTATTGTTTAGTATCTTTTCAACTGGATGTATCCCTGAAAATAGTCCGAGCGTGAGGTATTGTAAATTGAACTAAACCTTGTTTTGTGAGATATATTAAGTTTTTCAACGGATTTTAAAACTTTAATATGTCTTTGTTTGAAATCCGTTGGAGGCCAAGTTGGGAATGCTGGGCAACTCTTGATATAAAGCATTATTTATCCCTACCCTAAACATTTTTCTGGCATCGCTGCGGCGTACTGACCGGATTCTGCGAAGATCGCCCCACCCGCGCGCAGGGGAAGCGGCTTCTGTAAACAGTTTGTCAGCTGCATGCCAGGCACACTGCGGCGGTATTTTCACCCCCGTCTAATGGAACAGACTAGCTCGCAGCGGAGGCGGACTGGCGTTTGGTTTGTAGGTACGTTTTACGTTGGCTGAAATATTTACAATTGTCACTTTTCATCATTATTTCTTTGGGTAAGTACAATCTTCACTTATTAAAAAATGCACACAATTTCTTCACACATTCATTTAAAAAATGATTTTAGATCTCGACATTGTAAAAGAATATTATTGGTAATTGTTTCACCACAGATACATGTTGCTGTTTTTGAAAATTTAGATCTAAAAGCATTAAGCTTAAACCTGTAAATAAGGGATACAACATTTCTATATTCATGTGAATTACGAAATTTAGTATTACCGAAAGATAATAAATGAGTCATGTCATCACTGCAGGAAAACCCAGTATCCTCTAGTTTCTTTTTGAAGTGTTTCCAGCATGCATTTTGCAACATGCTATAGCCCTCCCGGGCAGAAAAAGGAACATCTATGCTGTAAGACCCATTTACATGCTTTGCTCCGCATTTTGCCATTCTATCAACTTTTTCATTAAAGTAAATACCGCAATGAGAAGGAATCCAGCAGAAAGTAATACTAGTATCCCGTAACATCAAAAAATGAACCAGATGACAAATCTCAGTTATGAGCTCTTGCCTCACTTTTGAGCTGAAATTTTTTAAAGCAAGTAAAACTGACTTGGAATCAACACAAAAAAGTATCTGGAAAATATCTTTGGGAAAATCTAGAAGATGATACAAAGCCATTGATATAGCAGACAATTCAGCTGTAAAAATAGATCGATTTTTCCCAATGGAAAAGGATCTCTCTACTTTCAGAGATGGGATGACAAACGCTGCACCCGCCTCATTATTGCTCATCATTGTGTGTGTGTGTGTGTGTGTGTGTGTGTGTGTGTGTGTGTGTGTGTGTGTGTGTGTGTGTGTGTGTGTGTGTGTGTGTGTGTGTGTGTGTGCGACCCACGTGTGTGTATGTGTGTATATATATATATATATATATATATATATATATATATATATATATATATATATATATATATATATATATATATATATATATATATATATGTGTGTGTGTGTGTGTGTGTGTGTGTGTGTGTGTGTGTGTGTGTGTGTGTGTGTGTGTGTGTGTGTGTGTGTGTGCAGGCGCTTGCGTGCGCGTGTGTGGATAAAATGCGTCTGCTTGGATTTCTTTCGGTATTATTTATCATACAAGGGAAAGCAATATGATATAGAGGTTTTGAAACATAAAATGCCAGGTATAGAGGGGAGAGGTGGGGGCTGACTACTGAAAGAAAAGGAAGACTTAATCAAAGGTGAGGTAAATTAAAGCTTCGATTACTTTCTTTCAATCTAATGTTGCGATTGAGCAGATATATGTGTGTATGGCGGCGTGGTGTGTGTGTGTGTGTGTGTGTGTGTGTGTGTGTGTGTGTGTGTGTGTGTGTGTGTGTGTGTGTGTGTGTGTGTGTGTGTGTGTGTGTGTGTGTGTGTGTGTGTGTGTGTGTGAAAGATATTTCCGTCAAATACAAAAAAACTAATATTCTCTGTGAAAATGAATATATGTTTTAAATAGTGCGATTTTGATAGCAATGTTTATTTACTTTCTGTATCATGTCCATATTCTTTTAACAGACGATGGAGTGCTTCATTTGTGGCGGAAAAAACATCCCATTTATCAAGTCCTCAAGAATCACAGGTCTACGTGATGCCAGTCGTCTACGAGAAGATGGCTTATTTGAGAAGCTTGCTGAAGATGCTGACTATTTTATGTGCCACAAAAACTGCATACAAAGTTACTGTTCAAAAGATCACATCGGAAGACTTTTAAGAAAACGACAATCAGCTGAGGTGATTAAAACTAATCCAAAGAAACTACGTGGGGGTGTACGTGGCACAGAAGTTAGTTTTAGTTTCAGGGAACATTGTTTTTTCTGTGGTGACAAATGTGATGTAAACGTTGACAAAAAACATCCTGACCGTTGGCGAAAGGCATATTTGTGTCGCACTGGAACTGAAGCCTGGAGGAAAACATCAAAATCAGAAATTCTCAAGCGCTGCAAAGCACGGGGAGATGAATGGGGCAAAGAAGTTGAATGTAGGATGAACTCGGTTCTCAGTGATATGCACGCTGAGGATGGAAGGTACCATAAGGACTGCTATTGCAAATTCTACACCAATCTACCGTCCATAGCTACACCTGAAGATGATGACAGAGAACTGCAACAACTAATCAATCAAATGCTCTCTGACAAATCACCTATGTGGAACAGCATTGAACTTCATGATTTCTACCTTGGGTTAGTATAGGAGGTACCAAACATTCACGAAGATCACTTCTGAAGATTATCCACAAAAAGCTCTCACCTGATTTGCTCATCTTGTCATCACCTGGGGTTGCTTCTATTCTGGTTTTTAGGAGCAAGGCTTCAACGAATATGCGATTTCTGGATGATATGGAGAATGACTGCACTTCACAGGCTATTTTCTGCTTAGCAGAATGTATAAGAGCTGAGTGTCCAAAGCAGGATTCTGATAAGTACAGCACACGTCTGTCAAAGAAACAAGTGACATCAGCAAACACCCTGAAAATGGCATCATCAATATCTACTCCGGCAATGTTGTAGATGAGCCCTCCCTGAACGTTCATGAAGCTGTTGAAATTGGATCCCAGCAATGTCGAGATTTTGAAAGTCACTGGCCCACTGGTTTTCACATGAAATTGAAAAGATGCATCAAGACAATGGCTTCTGTAACAAAGAAAGCCCCCAAGGGCCAGGTTGGACATTCACACATGGACACTGAGTTCATTTATGCGCGTGTTCTTGGAATCATGGCCTCAACGAGGAACACTATCTCACTGGAAACTCTCTTTTCTCATGAGTTAGCACCTCATCCCACATCACTTTTTGATGTCAATGGTGGTATGCGCACAACAATACAAGTCTGCATTGAAGAACAAGCTGATGGCTGCACATGGAACACGTCGTCTGGACCCTGCAGATGTTGTCATCCTGGATGCCTGTGCTGCACTGTGGACTGTGTCGTGGCCTGGCCAGCCTGCAAAAGTGTCAGATTTTGTAAATGCAGCTGTTGCTACCATTCTCCGCTATGCTGAAGCTGCTACACAAGTTCTGCATGTGGTGTTTGACCGCTACCACGAAATGAGTACCAAGTCATGTTGTCGTGCTGGGCGACAGAGAGGATTCAGCCGGCTATACACCCTCAGTGAGAGCACACCTCTTCCAAAGCAAACATTGGTCTTGAATGTGACAGCCAACAAGCAGCAAGTCATCAAAATGATTGCAGACAAACTGAGTGTCATGGAACCAATGGAGGGAAAGAAGATCATCACCACTGGGCCAGATCTGAAGCCAGTGTGCATGGGTGTTGGTCCAGTACAGACAGCTGTCCACCATGAGGAGGCTGATGTGTTGATGGCACATCATATGCTTCAAGAAGCAAGGCATGGACACAAATCCATCAGGGTGATTTCTGACGACACAGATGTCCTTGTGATTTTGGCCCACCATTTGTATTGCAGAACTAATGGGTTACCTGAAGACCTTCTTCTGACCATGGAATCATGCAGTTCAGGCAAATCCAATATTAGCGTGAATGAAGTCATCAGAGCACACGCAAAGATCATGCCAAACCTTCTCTGTGCTCATGCACTCACTGGTTGTGACACTGTGTCCTCCTTTTCTGGTGTTGGCAAGCTAACTGTGCTGAAGAAGCTTGCTTCATTTGATGGATTCTTGAGACTTGGGGATCTGACAGCAGAGAAGGGGGACATCATATATCCAAGCCTAGATTTTGTTGCCATGCTGTACAACCATGAGCAAGGAACAGATCTGGAAACCATGCGTGCTGACATATTCAGGCAAAAAATAAAAGGGAAACGACACATTGCTCCCAAACTGAATAGTCTGCCACCAACCAAGACCAGCTTTGAAGCACACTGTTTACGAGCCCATTATCAGGTGGCCCTGTGGAAAGCAGCAGGACATCCAACAACTCCAGACATCAGTCCTCTGAACTGTGGCTGGAAACTGTGTGGGTCCACACTCATTCCACAGCATGGATTGCAGGGACAATTACCAGCACCAGACGAGGTCTTGAATCTCATCAGCTGCACCTGCAAGACTGGGTGCAGTACAACCATGTGCACCTGCACCAAATTAGCACTGACCTGCACGGAATTCTGCAAGTGCAAAGGATATTTTATGTGCAAAAACCCCATGACAATTGTCATCAGAGACCCCGAAAATGATGAAGTGGAATAGATCTGTGCGAGAGCTGAGAGCTGATCGGATTTGGACGTATGTACCTGATTTTTTAAATCATATTTTCCTGCACATGCAACCAATAATTATTCATAACTGGAATAAGTTTTGTTTGTTTGTTTGTTTTGATTGCCTGTATGTTTGTTTCTATTTGTTTTAATTTATTTGCTTTATCTAGTCTGCATGCCTATTATAACCAGGGAAGCATCTTTTGTCTGCCTTGAAAACAGGAAAATTACGTTAAAAATTACGCAAAAATGCGTAATCTACGCATAAAAGTGCACAATTAAGGAAATATGAACCCATTTCAGTTATTTAATCAAAAATAATGCCTTAGGAAACATTTAATTTGAATTTAGAAGTCAAATACCCTTTACTTTCAAAATTCTCTGAATCCGTGGCGGCCATCTTGGATATTACGTAATAACTCAAGATGCCCAACATTTACGACTTGGCCTCCAACGGATTTGGATTCAGCACCCCAAAATCCTTTAGAATCACCAAAAAAACCTAATATATGTCTCAGAACAAGGTTATCTCTATTTCGCCTGGACTAAAAGGGCGGGGACTGGATGTAAAAAAGCACACGAGTGCTTATCTATTATCCTCGAATAAAAGACCTTGCCTTGCCTTCCCTTGCCTTGCCTCTTCTCTCTCTCTCTCTCTCTCTCTCTCTCTCTCTCTCTCTCTCTCTCTCTCTCTCTCTCTCTCTCTCTCTCTCTCTCTCTCTCTCTCTCTCTCTCTCTCTCTCTCTCTCTCTCTCTCTCTCTCTCTCTCTCTCTGTCTCTCTCTGTCTCTCTCTGTCTCCGTCTCTCCGTCTCTCCGTCTGTCTGTCTGTCTGTCTGTCTGTCTGTCTGTCTGTCTGTCTGTCTGTCTGTCTGTCTGTCTGTCTGAACATTGCCTCCAAACTATTCTGAATAGTAAAAATGTTTGTCAGTTGAGACAATTGGGTATGTATATATTTTATGCTCTGAAAGCCAGAGAACTTGGGTACAATTGGTGTACAAAAAGTTGATGTAGTTTATGCCTCTTTGGAAATTATTTCATGACAATGCCAAAATTCTGTTGTTTGTTCAATGTTTTGCTTTTAGTTTCTAAGGTTAAAATGTGTAACCCCTTGTATACAGGCCGGTGGCCTTACAATTAAAATCGAGTTTTTCGAGTTTCCGAGTTTTCTCTGTCTGTCTGTCTCTGTCTGTCTGTCTCTGTCTGTCTGTCTGTCTGTCTGTCTGTCTCTGTCTGTCTCTGTCTGTCTGTCTGTCTGTCTGTCTGTCTGTCTCTGTCTGTCTGTCTGTCTCTGTCTGTCTGTCTGTCTGTGTCTGTGTCTCTGTCTGTGTCTGTCTGTGTCTGTCTGTGTCTGTCTGTGTCTGTCTGTGTCTGTCTGTGTCTGTCTGTGTCTCTCTCTGTCTCTCTATCTCTGTCTCTGTCTCTGTCTCTCTCTCTCTTCTCTCTCTCTCTCTCTCTCTCTCTCTCTCTCTCTCTCTCTCTCTCTCTCTCCTCCTCCCTCTCCCCTCCCTCCCACTCCACTCCACTCCACTCCACTCCCACTCTAAGTCCCTTGTCTCTAGTTATGTCTACCTTGCTCTCTCCCTTTCCTATCATTTAAATATATCCAATATAGATATACGCAAACTCTCTAGCCCATTTACAATGTCTTAATGCCTCTCAGAAATAAACATGCACGAACAATTGAAAAATATATCTAAGTTCAAAATATCTTTTAGAATTAAAAGTTATGCCAAGACTATGATATATGGAATTTGCATAGCGCTGTATAGCGCTAACAAAATTCAAAGCACTCGCATTTAAAATACGTAACATGACAGAGCTATGGACATGAAACAAATCGCAAATAACTTTAAACTTTTTTTCTGCTTTTATATCGAGGATAATGAAATAAACACTCGTGTGCTTTTTTACATCCAGTCCCCGAGTGTATACAGTTTGTAAATCTTGTCATCTGTCCCCATCGGCACACAATGGTCTGCTCTTACGAAAAGCTGAACAGGATTTAACGTGTGCGCAAGATGTTCTGCATGGGTTCGCACACGGGGCCTTGGTTTATATTCTCATCCGAAGGACTTTAGGGGAGAGTGGAGTCAGCAGTTTAAAAACGCTAGCGAACGCACGCGCCTAGTATCACAGACGTGAAGGCACACACACGTACAGACAAGCACACATACCAACACCCACTCCCCACAGCCCCACCCAGCCCCCACCCCCCAACACACACACACACACACACACACACACACACACACACACACACACACACACACACACTCACAAACACATGCACACACAGGCACGAGCGCGCTCGTGTACGGGCACGCAACATAACAGACAGACGGAATAAGAGACAGAAAAACTAATAATAAAAAAAACGGTTAGAGATAAATAAAATAAAAATTAAAAAAAAACTCAGAGACAGAAACACACAGAGAAACCAAATACACACACAGAGAGAGACACAAATACGAAGACTGACAAACAAACAGACAAACAAGCAAACAGACAGACAAACCCAAATGAATAAAAGCGAACACACGACTTTATGGAGCATGCAGTAGTATTATGGACTCCCTAACAGAAAACCAGCAGAAAATAGAGAAGCGGGCAGTAAAAGCATGCAATGATTAGCACACAAAGACAAGCCACACATCAATTTCAACACGCACGATTACTACCACTGGGAAACCGAATTCAATTTACAGAGAACAATAAACACAG
>CM060321.1:64255537-64265537 GCA_030674155.1 Stramonita haemastoma
GTTCTATCACTGCCTCAGCCCTTACTGTGAGGCTGTGTTTAACTACTTCTTTTGTCACTTCAGCCTTGTATTCTACTATAGGTACACACACCACACGCCCACGAGAGATTTAGTTATCTATCTTTTGTATCGAGGATAATGGAATTGGGAGGAGAGTGGGAGAGGAGAGAGAGAGGAGAGAGAGGAGAGAGAGAGGAGAGAGAGGGAGGAGAGAGAGAGGAGAGAGAGAGAGAGAGGGAGAGAGAGAGAGGGGAGGGGGGGGCAGGAAGGCGGCAAGGCAAGGCAAGGCAAGGCAAGGCAATTATTTTTATTCGAGGATAATAGTTAAACACTCATGTGCTTTTTTACATCCAGTCCCCCCCTTTTCAGGGATACATCAAAATAAAAGATACTAAGACAATAAAATATACGCAGTACCAAACAACATACCAGAATTAAGTAGAGAGAGAGATAGGGGCGAGAGAAAGAGGGGGCCGAGAGAGAGAGAGAGAGAAGAGAGCAGAATGAGAGAGAGAGATTGATGAGAGAGAAGAAAAGACAGACAGACAGACACAGACAGACAGACAGACAGACAGACAACAGAGAAGACAGACAGACAGACAGAGAAAGAGAGAGACAGAGAGAGAGAGAGACAGAGAGAAGAGACAGAGAGAGAGACAGAGAGACAGGACACAGAGAGAGAGACAGAGAGACAGAGACAGAACTCGAACTCGAACTCGATGTTTTTATTGAGGAAATATGGATAAGCCAGAGGCTTCTTTACACAGGTCCTCATAAAAAAACAAAAAACAATACAAACAAAATACCCCAAAAAACCCACCACCAACAAAACCACATGGCAAAAATCAAAGAATTATATAACATATAGATATAGTAAAGCAAATGATAAGCTTCAATTACTTAGTTATTTATTAAATCAATATCCAACTAAACTCACAATTACAGGCACAAGCAAAATCTCACATAAACACTATTCCAAGTCACAACCCTTAATATTAGTCTTATCCAACTTCACACTCTAAATTACAAATCAAAGAAGAGAGAGAGAGAGAGAGAGAGAGAGAGAGAGAGAGAGAGAGAGAGAGAGAGAGAGAGAGAGAGAGAGAGAGAGAGAGAGAGAGAGAGAGAGAGAGAGAGAGAGAGAAGAGAGAGAGAGAGAGAGAGAGAGAGAGAGAGAGAGAGAGAGAGAGAGAGAGAGAGAATGTGAATGTGCTGTGAAATTTCTGGGTATATTATATCTTGAAAGAAAACTAACGTTGAACTGTCACATTCAACACCTGTTGAATAAAGCAAGAAAAAGTTTGAATTTTAGAAAAGTGTTAGGTAAACAGCAACGGACACAAGATGCCACCGTCTTTAATAATCTATCGTTAGCGTTGATTCGATCTAAACTGATGTATGATCAATACGTATATTTCAATGCCCCCAAATCTCTATTAAAACGACTCAAAAGTTTCGACCTCAAAGCCTTTCGACTTACCTTTGGTGTGCCATCACATCTTTCTTCTTTAGGGACGTACAAAGAAATGGTAGTTTTGCCTTGGGATAGATACCGTGAACTTAGTGCACCAAAGTACACCTTACAAAGTTCAGCCATGGACAATAATGTAGCGGACGATATCAATATAAGTTCGGTCAATCACTTTCCTAACTGAACTAAAACTAGCACGTCACCTAACAACAATTCATAGCTTTACTGCAGCACTTTTTGAGGAATCCAAACTTAATCCAAGAGATTTTCATTATTTCATTCCACTTCTATCACCCTGTCCATCACGGGAGATTGAAATGGTTAAATTTGATACTTGGCTTTATGCTGGAGGCAACATCAAAGTGAGAGGCTGTATGATCAGTGGCTTTCCCACTCATGGAATTCCACTTTACAGCTTAGTCTTTAGTGATCGACTATGACTCTCTGACTAAGAGGCTTGACTTTCACAGTCCTTATGTGCTGCAGCCCGGGTGGCTAGTTGGCCTTTGGAGAACATCTCCAACGCTGACTGTCCTTATGCCTTCTTGGCCAAGAGAGTGGAGGTGCGCTGCGGGCAAGGCATTTCCACTATAATCAAACTTCTGCCCAATTTACGAAACAGCAGCTGCCTCCTCTGCTGTTTTGGAGGTCATCGTCGAACACCACGGACAAACACGCAAACAAGAAACCGCATACTAAATAATCATCCATCATATCTAAAAATGTATACTGATATACGCTTTTGTAACAAAAAAATGAATTTCTTAAAAAGTTTTTTTTTTAATGTATACTGAAATGTCCCTTTCACATAGTAATGATAGTGGTGCTGCCTTCATCATTCCGCCTTTAAAGATTGAAAGAAAGTCTTATATTGGGAAGATTCATTCCATCGTTACTGCAATATTATTGATTACGATCTTGATGGCTTTATATCATTTACTTGATTCCCAGGAATCATACAGCAGGTCCTTATGTGCGCTGATTCAAAAGTCCGTTTTACAATCTCTCAGAAATGGAGGATCGAAAGCTAGAGAAGATCTTAGAACTGAAATAAATTTTCTCATCTATCTTATGATAACAAGAGGTACCGATAGTACTTTTTGCTCGGTACCATCGTCCTGCAATGTGTACTATAACGAACAAGTTGATGCAGCTGCAAAAAAGCGGCAAGGCATTTACACTCTGCATATGCCCTGACTGTTCCTTTATCTTTTCACGAGGGTTGTAGTATGATTAAGAGTGCATGCTGGAAACATGTTAGGAAAAACAAACAGATGCTGGATACTCTTTCCGTAATTCCTCTTTTCTTACCGTAGACAGTCATATGCCATAAATGAAATGGTCCAGGCATGTAACTAGATCAAAAGGACTGGCAAAAACAATACTGCAAGGCACTGTCCAAGGAGGAAGAAAAAGAGGCAGACTAAGGAAGAGATGGGAGGACAACATCATGAATGGACAGCCTAGAACTCAACAAAACTTTGGAAAGGCAAAACAGAGAGAGGAATGGAGGGAACTAGCTGTCAAGTCTTCAGGGGTGCCCCCAGGTCGCAACAAGAGAAGAGAGAGAGAGACAAGAGAGAGAGAGAGAGAGAGAGAGAGGAGAGAGAGAGAAGCAGATAGAGAGAGAAGAGAGAAGAGAGAGAGAGAGAGAGATGAGAGAGAGAAGATAGAAGAAGATGAGGAGAGATAGATAGATAGAGAAGGTAGAGAGATAGAGTAGAGAATAGAGAGAGAGAGAGTAGAGAGATAGATAGAATAGATAGATAGATAGATAGATAGATAGATAGATAGATAGATAGATAGATAGATAGATAGATAGATAGATAGATAGATAGATAGATAGTAGATAGATAGATAGATAGATGGAGCGCGCGTGCGTCCTCACGCCATGATGAAAGGAAATAGAATAAGGAGCAATTTGATTTAAACGGAGTTTGAAAATGCCGAAACTGCCTTGATACAATTTAGAGCAGTGTGTGTCGTCTTCAGTGATGGGGGGGGGGGAGTAGTAGAGGTGACACTCTCCCTCTCGCTTCTCCTTTATCCCCTCCAGTCTCCCATCCCCAATCACACACACACACATACACACACGCGCGTACGCGCACACACACATAATATGCATACATACACGCACGCGCATGCACACACACACACAACACACACACACACACACACACACACACACAACACATAACACACAACACACACACATAAACACACATAACACACACACACACACAAACAACACACACACACACACACACACACACACACACACACACACACACACACACACACACACACACACACACACACACACACACACACACACACACACACACACACACACACACCTCACAGAGTTTAAGCAAGAAAAGTAGAGAAAATTTGGGAATTTTAATGGAGTTTGAAAACAACCAGCTGCCTAGATACGGAATCCAGAGCAGTGAGTGTTGTCTGCCACGATAGGGATGGGGGTGACACACTTCCTCCCTCTTCACCTTCCCCCCTCTTCTCTCCCTTCCCCGCTCATATATACACACACTCACACATGCACGCGCACACAACACACACACATACATGCACACACACACTCATGGACTCACATACACATAGAATCTCACATAGACACATAGAAACACACATATAGACACTCATAGACTAACCCACACACACACACTCACACACGCACACACACACTCCTAGAAAACGCGCAAGTGCGCGCGCACACATAAATTGAAATACACGCACACGTACCCATGCGCACGCGCGCGTATACAGACAGTTACAAACACACAAATGCATCCACACACACACACGGACACGGAGTCATAGTTAAACATATACATACATGCACATACACACACGCACCCACACAAACACGTACACACACGGATACATATATATACATATATACATACACACATGTTTATATATACCAAAATATCTTCCATGATATAGACATGGACACAAAAGCGATAACAACAATCACATGAACCTTTTTTCCCAAGATTTTGGCCTTTTTTCCTTCCTCAGGCGTTGATTTACTGACTAATGCCATATAAATATAGGCATATGCAAATGTGTATATATATATATATATATATATATATATATATATATATATATATATATATATATATATATATATATATATTATATATATATATATATCACATAGTTAAATAAATTAGAGTAAGAAAAAGTAAGTTTGAATTGAAATTGAAAACAATCAACCTGCTTTGTTACAGAATCCACAGTGATGGTGTCGTCTGAAAAGAAAGCTCTCTCTGTCTCTCTGTCTCTTTGTCTCTGTCTCTGTCTGTCTGTCTGTCTGTCTGTCTGTCTGTCTGTCTGTCTGTCTGTCTGTCTGTCTGTCTGTCTGTCTGTCTGTCTGTCTTCTCTCTCTCTCTCTCTCTCTCTCTCTCTCTCTCTCTCTCTCTCTCTCTCTCTCTCTCTCTCTCTCTCTCTCTCTCTCTCTCTCTCTCTCTCTCTCTCTCTCTCTCTCTCTCCAAACACAAGACATGTAATTGATGAGTGTTCCAAACAGCGGAGCTGAAGCGAAGGAGCAAATTCCATCACTGACCGTTATAAATGGCTGTAATCGTGTAACGCGCAGTCTGCCAACTGATGGGGACAAGGAAGAACGGCTGAGAAAGAAGGAAGGATGGAAGGAGGAAAGGGAGAAGGAGAAATTAATTTGCCCCCTCCGTCTCCCCTCCCGTATCCCTGTCCATATCTATTTGCATCACTTGTCCAATCGTATGGAATATGTTCTGCTAATGGACACTCATTAAAAATATAAAACAAGTAGAAATTATTGATTATTTTAACCTTTTTTCAGAGAAAAAGCCAATAAATAGTGGTGATAGTGATCAAAACAAGTCAGAAAAAACATATATGATGTACAAAAAAGTCTGCAGAGTGATAGAATAAAAGTGTTTGTGTAAAAGTTGTAAGAGAAAACTATTTAAAAAACAAAAAAAGACCCAGCTTGATTGCAAAAGCTAAACAAGAAGAAACCAACAAGAAATTAAATCAAATGAAATCAAATTATTTTATTTCGAGGATAATGAATAAGCACTCATGTGCTTTTTTACATCCAGTCCACGCCCTTGTGGATACATCATGAAATGATAATAAAATAAACCAATACAGACACATCATAAAAATAGAATAAGCCAATTCCAACATATTCTGTACAGAAAGGGCAAACAAACATACAATATAAAAAACGACAACAATAACAACTCAAAGCTTAAAATAAAGCGCGAAAACAAAACAAACAAACAAAAACACACAGGAAAGCCATGTCGATTCACCAAGGGAAACCATGAGAGCCGTGTCTGGCCAGCTCCTCTGCCCGCTGTCAGTAGTTAATGACCATCTGTGGCCACACTTCCCCACAGTACCCAATGGAATGTGCCCGACTATCACCCTGGCTTGACCTCTGTAATAGGTACTCTTAGGGGCCTACCCTACCAACCACCCCACACTATTACCCTCATCCCCCACTCCCACCCCCACCCCCACTCCCCTTCTCCTCCAAGAATCCCCTAATCTGTTTCCACACTCCTCTCCAGCAGATGTCAAGGCGGTTTGTAACTCAGCCACCTGACTATGCCTGCCTCTCCCTCTCTTCTTCCTCTCTCTTGCTCAGATAACTTGCATGCCATTCACACGAAAGGTAAGATGGTCTGTACATTACTTAGTCAGGTTTACTTTTTGTTGATGTTGTTGTTTTTCGTATCCTGTTCCAAGCTGAATTACGTAAGATTTACACTGGAGGCTATGATATATTTAATACAGGTTGGGGTAAAGACTCAACATCTTGATTATAACAGGCTCTTGATCTATATTGATTGTGATTCTAATTGTGTAATGCTTTCTTTCAGTTAAAAGGAATGACGATATCAAATTCTTTTTCGTCAGCTATTGATGTCAGCAAAGTGCATCAAATTGCTACGTTTTGAGAAATTTGTCTTTTCAGTCATGCTGACCAATGCATAGTATGCTGTATTGATGAATTATTTTGAGGGGTTTTTTTGTGTGTGTCAACAAGTCCATGTGACTTTTACGGCAATAAATAATTTCTGATTCTGATTCTGTCTTCATCTGTGATGAGCTTCTGACATTCCAACATTTCCCACCGTGCAATAAAAAAGGATTTTTTTTTCGGAAGTCTAAGGATGACTGCCTAGACCTATATCATAGCGAAATAATTATTTGAAATTAGTCATGCATAGAGATTAAAGCAGAAGACCATTTCAATCTAGACTCTTAGACTCTTAGTTTACATTCATAGCTGGCAAAGCTTTTGGCCTGAGACAAGTGTGGTATAGCAGCGTTGCATCACCTGGAACTATGTCATTGCATTCAGCTGTATTTCCCACTAGAGGATTCAGAGTATTTTGTGAGGCTTTGTATTCATTGTGACTGGTCTGGCGGCTTCGTGCTTCTAGAGATTTTTTAAAAGAATCTTGATTTTTTTAATCTTTTTGGTGAATGAGTGCACAGTAATATCATTCCGAATTGATCGAGAATCTCCTATTCATTGTCTCAGGATGGAATGCATCCTCTTTGAAAGCTTTTACTGTTGACTTTATGACCATGAAGATGACAGGGAATGAGAACGAGGAAGTAGTTAGATGATCTGATTGAAAACTGAACGAACAGAGCGCCATGAAAGCCCGTGAGATATTTTATTGTTTAGCGAGTGTAAAGAAAAACATGTTCTGTCAGCAGAATCATAGCTTTTGTCTTTGGTTTGGCCAACTGTCTGAAAACTTTAGTGTTGCTTGAAGATTTTTTGATGAAGTAAAAGAAAAAGGTGTTTTTTTTAACCAAAACTAATCCTTGACTTGTTTAGCAAGAATTTACCATAAAAATGTGTGTGTGTGTGTGTGTGTGCGCGCGCGCGTGCGTGCGTGCGTGCGAGTGTACATTCATATTTGTTAAAACTGTAAATTGTTGTTGATTGCATGTGTGTTATGTAGGTCGAATGCAAGCGCTTTGATTTGTTTTTACAAGATATAGCGCTATACAAATTCCATGTATCATTATTAAAAGACGGACAGCAGCTCCAGTCATCATTTTAGCCAGTGTGTATGTTTACTGGGGTTTCTTTAACAAACAGGAGCCAGTTAATTTCATGAGGTTCGTCATGCTGATGTTCTTTGACTAACAAGACTAACCCCCAGCTCCATTTTCTTACTAGGTAGGTTTTATGTGTGTTTTTGTTGTTTTTGCTTTCGTTTTCGGTTTGTTTTATTTTTGTTTTGTTTTGTTTGCTTTTTTTAATTTTTTGTTGTTCGTTTTTTGGGGTGTTCTTTTTTGGGGGTTGGGGGGTTGTTGCCTCATCTTCATCTTCTATTACCTTCCCGTTCTGCTGTTCACACTCTGCTCATTTCAATCTTCCCGTCACAGCCAAACCCAGATTCGTTATGTCACATCCTCAGGGTGGGAAGTCCACAGGGAGCCCATCAATATTAGGCCGCCTTGGAGCCAGCAGCCAGTCTTGGCAGGGAGGGGAAACAACAGCCGATCAGCTGGGTTGTTGTCAATGGTGCCTGCACTCCAGCCACACCAGAGGTTTATAGACTACACAAGTATTGATTTGTTTTGGGCTCTTATCAACGGGTAGAATGCTAAGAGATTAATCCGAAAAGTGCGAAAACTCATTCCAATGGTTATCATCTTTTCCATGGATGCAAATGTATAATGGCTCCAGTGTGTCACATCATAATGCGGCTGATGTGTGGTTTATATGTCAGACTTGATGCTATAAGAAGAAGTGTAATGTATGTGTTATATTAAATAGTGTATACCATTTAATCAAGTCACGGTGGAGTTTTCTGCGTGGATCTAGGGGTCTTCTGGCGGGAAGAGTGCGTCGCCACGAGAGCAGCGCCACTCAGTATTTTTTTTTTCCTTTTTCCTGTCTGCGTGTGTATATGTTGCACTATCAGAGTGACTTTTTTCTACAGAATTTTGCCAGGGACAACTCTCTTGTTACCGTGGGTTCTCTTACGTGCGCTGAATATTTTTCACGCAGGACCTCAGTCTATCGTCTCATCCAAGAGACTTGCATGTAGACCACCACTCATGGTCTAGTGAATGGGAAAAAAGTTTCGAACACAATCGGTTATCCTCGAACCCAGAAATTTCGATTTCTAGGCAGGTGCGTTACCTCGAAACCAGTGACTCACGGTGTTGCGATTTGATGTCTTTGATCCTCGTTGATTATCATGTAATTGAATGATAAACATCTACACATTCAGCGGTATTCTTATACTGCTTTCATGGTGACTTAATTATTGCTTTCTCCTCCGATCACCCCCACACACACACACACACACAACACACACACACACACACAACACAAGCACACAAGCACACACACACACACACACACACAAGCACACATACCAACACACATACACACACAACACATACACACACACATACACACACAATACACACACATCAAACCCACACACAACACACACACACACACACACTTACTCATCACACACATACCAACACACATACACACACATACACGCACACACACAAGCAAACACACACACACACTCACTCATACACACACATATACCAACACACGCACACACACACACCACACTCACACTCACACTCACACACACACACACCACACACACACACACACACACACACACACACACACAAACAAACAACACACCACACACTCAAACACACACACACAAGCAAACACACACACACACTCACTCATACACACACATATACCAACACACGCTACACACACACACACACACACACACACACACACACACACACACACAAACACACACACACATACCAACACACACACATACCAACACACACACACACACACACACACACACACACACACACACACACACACACACACACACACACACACACACACACAACCTCTATCTCTATCTCTTACCCATTTTCTGCCCACACAAACTGTCCGGGGTTTTCACACAACACTGGGAATAACGTTGATTTGGTCATCTGGCAGTTTTAACTGGACATATATATCCCTGCTGTAAATATTCTCCTCATTATGTATTGAAAGCCTTCACTCCAGATGAATGTTAGAACTAAAACTGCTCCTAAAATATCTTCTGACGTTTGGTAGAATGTCTCTATGCTATGCAATTTAGCTTTCCGATGAGCTTTTAAATTACAGATCGGGAGAGAAAGATTGAGAAAGAGGGGAAGAGAGATGGGGGGAGGGAGAGAGAGAGAGGGGGGGGGGAAGAAGAGAGGGGGGGAGTGAAAGAGAGTAGAGAGGGGAGTGGAGGGGAGGGAGAGAAAGACGGACGAGAGGAGGGAGGGAGACAGACAGACAGGCAGACACAGACTGACAGAAAAAAGTGAGACACAGATACAGACAGACACACACATACACACAGGGAAAGACATAGACAGATGGAAATAAAGACTGAAAAATAGCAGAGAAGGACAAAGAATGAAACAGAAAAAGACACAAAAAAC
>CM060321.1:64270537-64283037 GCA_030674155.1 Stramonita haemastoma
GACTAAAATATATCACGTTCATGCCAATATGAAACCAAGGTCTTTTGATGAGAGATTTTTAGTTTACTGTGACATTAATTAAGAAATACCACGGGGAAGGACGACTACTAGTCCAAAGGCCCTTTGTTACGGCAGTGTGTGGTAAGATTTAAATGACCAGTAGAGGTAAAGCAATAAGATAGAACCCGTTAGAAGTAAACAAAACAAAGTACCAAGCAACACCGACAAGTAAGAATCAGCAATTAAAAAAAAAAAAAACTATGTCAATATACTGTATAATCACCTATTAATATATTATTATTATTATTATTATTATTATTATTATTATTATATTATTATTATTATTACTGTATAATCACACGCCATTCGGAACAAAAAAACACAACAAATATGTACATTTACAAACACCAAAAAGTCATCTGAAAGAGAGGAGGCAGACAATTGGCAGAAGAAATGGACAGTTTATCACGTGCCGCAGTGTGCGTGTCACTGTCTGTTGACCCGGCTGATTGCCCCTGTCTGCTCTGGCCCCTTTATTATGCTGGCCCCTAATAATGCACCCCAACCATCATCTCTCTCTTTCACCTCTGTTGTTTGTTTGGCCGTTGCACGCTTGTGTGTGATTAACGTATCCTATTCACTCGGAGAAAGGATTCGCAACGAGAGGTCACCATCACAAGTTTTTTCTACCTGAAGAAAGGAAACCAGGTAAATCTGAGGGGAAAGGACTACAGAGTGGAACTGTCCATACATCTCTGTGTGGCAGATAAGGTTGTAGATGCTCTAGATTTAAAATTAAGTTAAGCTTTAAGCAGCACAAAAGAACATGTCAACACAGAGCAAAACTGTAGGTAAAGATAACAAAAATGAAACATAAATAAGAACATTGCTGTTTCAAATATTCTGATAACCTTTCAGATAAGAAGACAAGATAATTTAAAAAAACAGGACAGAGGTATATATTCACAAAACAAACCACCACACAGTGATATGTGAATAATAGGGCTAATTATCTACTCAAAAAGCAATAATAAAAAAACAGAACAGTGGTATGATTATATTTACAAAACAAGCAATCACATAGTGAAAAACCAGAACAGAGGCATATATTTTACAAACCAACACCAACCACACAGTAGAATTATATGGAAAAGGGGGCAATAATTCCTACAACCAGAAAAGAGGTATATATTTACAAAACACACAATCACGCAGTGGAAAAACAGTATTCATTTACAAAACAAAACAACCACACAGTAACACTACAGAGAAATGAGGCTAAACATTTGCCAGGAAGCAGTAAACACCTGTCGTGGGCTCTGTGTGTGTGTGTGTGTGTGTGTGTGTGTGTGTCCCTTTTATTGTCTGTTGGCCAAACAAACAGTGACTGTTGATGATGTCCCCTTCATTACAAAGACCCCCACAATACCACTGTCATCCCTCCCTTCCGCTGTGTGTTGTTTGCTGTTCCCTCACACGCCACACTGGGCTAACGGTCCTCCATCATGAGGACTGAGGGCCTACAATGAGGGGCTGCCCCTGACAGTTGTTCTGAAGGGGACAGGGAAACCCTGCAATTCTGAGGGAAATGAAGGCAAGGGAGCAGTTAGGGAAATTATTTGGTGTTTCTGAATGTCAGCCAGTGTTCTGTATGCTTTATGGAGCAGTTTTAAAACTTTTTGTGACACATTTATTGCGTTGTTTGTTTGTTGATTGTTTGTGTTTTCAGAAAGGTTTTTTGTTGGGGTTTTTTTGTCGTGCTATTTCTTTAGCAAAACATTGTAAAATATAAGAAATATTCAGCTGAAGATATGGCAAATATTAAGTTGACCCCATCAAAACCTTTATCATTACAATCACTTTCAAAGGTGTAAGTGCAAAACTGCTAGAGAAAAAAGGAAAATAGCAAGCACATAAGTAATGATAGAGCTTTAAAAATATCCCTTTGTCAATTGAAATCTATACATCCCAGTCATAGTATTTCATAACCCTACCTACTATCAAGACCTTATCAGGGCAGCCATCTCCTTATTGCTTGCATTAAAAATATGCATGAATATTAAGATTAAAACAAATGTCAAACTCTCCTGTCATTCTTTGCATCGTGGGTGATGGGATAGCCTAGTAGTCAGAACAATGCACTGGCAATTTGACGACCCGATTCTAGTTCGAGTGGATTTTTCCCCTGGAGTTAACATCAGTGCTGACTCCGCTCTCCCCAAAAGTCATTGGGATGAGACTATAAACCAAGGCCCCATGTGCGAACCTACGCAGAACATCTTGCGCACACGTTAAATCCTGTTCCGATTTTTGTAAGAGTAGGCCATTGTGTGCCGGTGAGAACAGATGACAAAATTTACAAAACTGCATACACACGGGGACTGGATGTAAAAAAGCATGAACACTTATTCCATTATCCTCGATATAAAAGAATAAATGAATAAAATGTTAATACCCAAGTCAACTACCCACCTCAAAATCAGGGCAATCACTTTCCTACCTTACCAAGAAAATAATCTTCAGCAAAGTAATCTTCTTCTACGATGTCAAATGTTTATGAGCTACTCTCTGCTCCCAAGTGCTTGGCACTAATGGATGGAACACATTTCAGTGTTGCCCTTTTTTGTTCTCTCTCTAAACTGCTACTGCTAGGGATACTGACTGCTCTTTTCTACACAGCACATGCTGGGTTTTGGACCTCTCTCATTCATTTTTTTCCATTTCTGCTCCAACAGAAACTAAGGTGGTTGATCCATCAGCCTTTCCTGTATCCTTCTCTCTCTATGGTGTCCTCTGTTGCGATAAATTGCTGAGGGTTTTCATAACGTCATTAATGACATGAAGCACAAACCCAAATGGACGTGAATCCTTTCAGCTTTCACATTCTGCAAGAGTTTCAATAATGGTGGCATGTCAGAGATAGGGGGAAGGAGAGGGAGGGAGACAGGAGAGAGACAGAGAGAGAGACAGAGACAGAAACAGAGAGCAGGGAGGGAAATGATTGAGGGAGAGACAGAGACGAACAGAAGACAGACAGACAGGAAGACACAGACGAGTGAACAGAGAGAGAGAGAGAGAGAGAGAGAGAGAGAGAGAGAGAGAGAGAGAGAGAGAGAGAGAGAGAGAAGACAGACAGACAGACAGACAGACAGACAGACGAGACAGACAGACAGACAGACAGACAGACGAGACAGACAGACAGACAGACGGATACAGACAGACACAGTCGGAAACAGTCAGAAGCAGACAGACAAATGGACAGAGAGACAGACAGGCAAACAAGGCAAGCAGACAGACAGATGATCATAGGACTGAGAGACAGATACTTTGTCCCATTTAGCCAGTGGTGATATTAAAGAATGGATGAACGCTGCCTTCAACTTAATCCTATACTGATTGACAGAACTGGGCAAACATCACTCTTTGATACCAGAACAAGACCAGGGCAGACAGGGACTCGGACCACTTGCCTGTGTCCATGAAGATTAGATGAAAGGCGCTCAAACAGAAACAAACACCTGGACCCTGCATATACCATCTACACAAGCTGCAGAACACTGAGCTGAAAGTTTTTATGAAATGCAAACAGGCAATCTGTTTGAAGTACTTGTAAAAGATTGGATTGAAAACTGAGGCTACACCAGAAGAGATCTGGATTGACATGAAGAAAGTTTACACAGAGGCTGGCCAAAGTCACTGAGAAAAAAGGATAAGAATGGACTCAAACCTTTCACTTAGTAATCAAATTCTCATAAATATTGTTAAAGTAAAGAGAGAAAGCATAAGAGAAAACATAAAAAAATAACTACAGGAAAACTGTTCGATATGTAAAAACAAAGATTAGAAGAGTACCAAATTGTACTAAAAGCAGCATTTTTGTTCTTCAAAATCTTAAATAAAAAATATTCTTCAAGATCTAAAATATTCTGAAATTAAAAAAATCTATTATATTCTGATCTAAAATATTCTTTAAAATAAAAATTAATATATTCTAACCGTGTTTTCTTCTCTTTTCTTTCTTATTTTAATCGATGATTTCTTCCATTTTCTTTTCCTGTGCTAAGAAACAGTATGTCTCAGGCACACGGCATCTTTGAGAGAACTGGGGATCTGCTTCATATTCCAGGCTGTTTACACTGTAACAGAACCCACTCTTTTCCATCACTCACAGATGAAAACCTATAGAGCTGGCGAACCAAATTTTGACAAACATATTATACACGAAGTAGAGATTTAAATACATGTGTATACTGCTGTTAAACATCTTCCAGATTGTGTGCTGTCGGAGATTTGAAGAAATGTGTATAGTGCTCTTTAACATCATCTTGATTGTGTGTTGATGTCGGAAGAGATTTGAATAAATGTGTATACTGCTCTTTAACATATTCCTGATTGTGTGAGATGGCATACAACTTTGATGAACAATGGTCTGAAATGCTCTTTATATCTCTGAAAATGTCTTTCATGGCGTACAATTCCTCAGCCACAAGAGCTTTAAAGTACAACTCGAGAGAGAGAGAGAGAGAGAGAGAGAGAGAGGAGAGAGAGAGAGAGAGAGAGAGAGAGAGAGAGAGAGAGAGAGAGAGAGAGAGAGAGAAGAGAGACAGAAGACAGACAGACAGACAGACAGACAGACAGACAGACAGACAGACAGACAGACAGACAGACAGACAGAGACAGAGAAGACAGAGAGACAGAGAGACAGAGAGACAGAGAGAGACAGAGAGAGACAGAAAGAGACAGGACAGGTAGAGAAACAGACAGACAGATGGACAAACAGATGGACAAACAGATGGACAGAGCAGCTGCACTTGTACAGAAGAACAAGGATCTTGCGAAACTTTTAAGATATTTCTTGTCGTTACATGGGTGTCTCTTATACTGAAGATTTCACTTCAGAATTGATTTAAGAGTTTCATTTGTTTCTTTGTGATTTTGCTGGGAAGGAGGGGGTCTGTTTTTTCTGTCTTTCTTTTTTCTTTTTTCTGTTATTTTCCTTTCTTTTCTTTCTTGTTGCGTATTTGCTTCTCACAAAATGATGATCTTCAAGAAAAAATGAGATTTTTTTTCTCTAAGTTTGCTTCCTTCTTTTCTTCTCCTCTGTGTGTGTGTGTCTGTGTGTGTGTGTGTGTGTGTGTGTGTGGTGTGTGTGTGTGTGTGTGTGTGTGTGTGTTGTGTGTGTGTGTGTGTGTGTGTGTTGTGTGTGTAGTGTATGTGTGTGTGTGTGTGTGTGTGTGTGTGTGTGTGTGTGTGTGTGTGTGTGTGTGCGCTCGCGCGCGTGCGTGCGTGCGTGCGTGCGCGCGTGCTGGGGATATGCTTGCGTAAATGCAATTTGATATTATACTCATTTTACATTAAACATTCTGCAAATACAGTATGATATTCATATCTATTTTACATTACAAAAAATAACATGACTGACGTTAAACTCTAACCCGAAAATATGCTACCATGTATCTGAACAGAAAAATCAGGTGTAAGGGAAAAAAGGCGACATCCTATGTAAAAAGAAGTGAAAGGACAATAGCACAGCCTTGACACACACCATGCAGTACACTACGTTTTCTCTCCGCTTTGAAGATTGACACGTAATGATTCCCTCTATTATTATCCCTTAAGAGGAATGAATGGATGGATAATCTTTCTTCTTCATTTGTACATATATGAACTTTGCTGCACCACTCTTTCTTCTTTTTAATTTTACACACCAAACAAAAAACATGAAACTGTTAACCATATCAACAAAAAAAACCAAAGGACTGAGTTGCTTAAATCATAATATTATTTTTTGTCGATCTTGTTATCCAAAAACAAAATAGTCAATCAAGCATTACTGCAAAGACTATGCAAAAAAACAGATTGAAAACCTAAGAAACATATTTCAAAGCAAGAAACAAACAAAACACAACAAAACCTCTTCCCTCCACAAACACAAAACAAAACCCAACCACCGTTCTCAAAGTAAGAGAGTAAGAAGAAGGCCAGAAAGAGAGAAAAACAAAGACACAAAGAAAAGCAAAGAAACAAACAAACACAAAAAGCCCAAAGCGATGAGCCGTTTCCGTGTGTTACCCTGTGCGTGTGGCTTTGTGCTGGCCAGACTCAGAGACAGTGTCTGAAGCAGTTAGGTCATCACAGAGCTCCTAACAATGCTTCTGTCACTGCCCGCCTCTTATCTGCCTTCCTCCCTGCACTGCCACACGCCAGCATGCCATCAGCATGGCCTGGTCAATGAGAGAGGGTACACAGAGAGACTGGCTACCCATGACCATAATTTGGACGACATGCAATAATGGAAACCTGTCATTTTTTTGTGGGAGAGGAGATAAGTGGGGGGGGGGGTGGTCAGGGAGGGGTGGCAGGGGGGGGCAGGGGGCAGAGAGAGTCTAGCGATATATTTCAGATATCAACAAACGTCAGAGGAAATTTTCCCTAAATGTTAGTTTTCAGTTTCAGAAAACTTTGTGATATAGTTGTGTTATTTAGGGTTGTTTTGTCTTTCTTTTTGTTTGTTTGTTCCTGTGTTTGTTTGTTCCTGTGTTTGTTTGTTTGTTTGTTTGTTTTCCGTTGTTATTTTCGTTGGGTTTTGTTGGGTGGATGCTCTTTTGTTCGCTTGGTTGATATTCTGATAGTGTTTTTTCTGTTTGCTGATGGTAGTTCTGTGTCATTATTTTAGAGCAGTAATAGATGTTCTGTCTTGCTCTTTTTTCGTTGTTTTTGTTTCTCTGGTGTTCTGTTACTTTTCTTCCCCTTTTTGTTTTTCGTTTAATTTCTCGTGGAAAGGCATATGCCTGTCATTTTAGAGTAAGGGGTAATAGGCACCGGTGTTTGTGTGTAGTTTTTTGGTTTGGTTTGTTTTGTTGTTTTAACATTTTTGTTCACTTTCCTTTCTTCTTTTATTAATTTTTTTCTATGTAAAAGCAGCCAAGTTTTGTTTCTCGACTGGAGCTCCAAAATTTACAGATAGTGAGCTTTTTTTGTGTATGCGACCGTCTTTTTACCCATCTAATCAGGTTGCTTCATTCCGAATTCAGTGATGGTGTAAAAACGTGATAGCTGTGTGCATGCGTTTCTGACATTCAATTCGACTTTCTCGTAGGGCAAGGCTGGGAATCGAACCCAAAACCTCACAGTTTACTTGTCAGGCAGGTGAACGCCTTAACCATCCTGCCACCTTTTTGTCCTGTGGCTGAGGCTTTTTTTTATCCTGCTGACAGCCCTTGTTGTCTGAAGCTGCCACTTCTTGTGAAGTTTCCCCCGACATTTTCAGCTTTCTGAGAGAATCATTTCTCCTTGAGATGAGTCGCCATGTCATAATTATTACGGACAAGGTTGAAGAATCGGGCTTTGGTTTTTGGGTGTTTTTTTTCTCATTTCATTTTTCATTTAATTGCTTCCTCACTCAACGCGATGACCGTCCTGGGTTGACCCCTATGGTTGACCAGGGCATTGATACAAAAAACGACAGTTGTGTTGGTTTTAACCCAGTATCAATACGTATGGGGACGGGATAGCTCGGTGGTCAGAGCGCTTGCTTTTCCTGGTCAAGTGAGGAGCGTGGTTACCAACTGGATGGGTGACCGTTTGCGCGCCTTGGCTTCAGTACAGTTCCACCACGTTCACCCAGCTGTAAATGGTACCTGCCCTCTTTAGGGTCAGGGTAGGTAAAGCAGCGAGGAAGAGGAGATGGGCGACGCCCTTTACCTTTTTACTTTATCAAAATGTATACAGTTGCACAGATTTAATCTGAGATTTTAAAAATGTGTACGAGGTGACAGCTCCCCGATACGGACCCTGTGGTCGGCAGAACTGTAAACAGCATGATTGGGTTGGATTGGATTTCTTGCCAAGCTGTAAGCAAGGTCCCTGTCACACTGTTTTCTTCTAATCAGCGTCGTTTGTGTCGCTGTCACACGCTAGCACGTGATCAACGTATCCAGTTTTGTTTAGTGTTGATAAAGAGCAGAGTGTATATTCTCTTCACAGAGCATAGGAAAAACAGGCACTTTTCTTAGAGAAGGGGACAGCTTAATAGAATCTTTACAGATATATGACACACGAAGTTTGCTAAGTTTTTGGATTACTGGTTCTGACTTTCTAAGTTCTTTTGGTTTGCTGTTTGTTTCATTTCATCTTTCCGTCTGTTTTTTTTTTATTGTGCTTGTTTGCTTGTGTGTATAAGTTTGCGTGCTTCTTTGCTGCTAAAAGTTTGGGGGAGTTGCTTTTGTAAGGGTGCGGGGGATAAGAGTTACATTTTTCTGTTCCTTTTTCTTGAAGGTTTTTTAGTGACTTTTAACCCTATTTAACTCAACTGTCTCCCTCACCAGAGTGGTAGGTAGGAGCTCCACGCAGTACCTTCAGGGTTCACCACTCTCTGTGTCTCTGCTGAGTTCTACGATCTCCTGTAGCCCTCCCAGGCCACTGATCTCAGTGATGTTGGCAGTGTAGGATGCTGGGGATCTGCCTCTTTTTCTTCTATCTTTAACCTTACCTCGGAAAACTGTCGTCATCAGATTTGTCTCTGTGTCTCTTTGCATGACCAACATAACCAAACAATAAGACAACACAAAACGCATTACATTTATAAACAGAGACCAAAACAAACATCATGCGATAAAAATAGGAAATAACAAAAATCTGTTTAAAAGCAAAAGGTCAAAGTGCCCAACAGCCACAAGATGGCCGAAACAGCCCTGCAGAAATGGCGAGTGCATACCGACAGAGGCTTGACAGATAGCGGTTATTAGCGAAATGAGCGGGGCGCAGACTGTAGCTGCTCTCCAATTGGAGAAATGACAGTTAATGACCACCTGCTCTCACGGCCATCAGCCATGATCAATGGATTCCCTCCCACCCCCCATTCCCCCACCCCCCAAACAAACGCCCATACTGACCTCACCAACAGCCAATATCAGGATCTTGCCCTGTCCTTTCCCATCCCTCTCCCTCCCCCTCCCATTTTAGAAGCAAAAAAATAATATTTACTTTCCTATTTTGTCTCAACAAAAGTCAAAATTGGTCATACATTGTCCATTTTAGCCAAGCTACCGTTGTCTAGTATCATGTCTCTCTAATGTTGGCAGGGCACGTCCAGGCAGAGAGGTCATCGGTCACTCTGAGGAAAAGCATGGACACGAAGTAAACACGAAGCTGTTTTTTCCAACATTTATTTATTCTTTTATTTCAAGAATAATGGTATAAGCACTCATGTACTTTTTTTACATCCAGCCCCTGTGTGTAAGCAGTTTTGTGAATTGTGCCATCTGTTCCCACCCGGCACACTATAACCTACTCTTACTAAAAAGCAGAACGGGTTTTAACGTGTGTGCAAGATGTTCTGCACGCGTTTGCACACGGGAAATGGTTTACAGTCTCATCCAAAGGACTTTTGGGGAAAGTGGAGTCCCCACTGATATTAGCTCCAGAGGAAAAACCTTTCTGAACTAGATTCGAACCCGGGTCAGCAGATCACGTGTACAACAGTCTAACCACCAGTATATCCCGTATGATGATCAGTGTATAATCTTCAATTTAGGAGTGTATGTCTGAGAACTAGAAAACGTCCATATCATTGTTTCATTCATCTAAAAAGTATCTTTATCAATCTGTTTTCTTGTTGACTGTGTTTTATGGCTGGTAACCCTCGTGGGTTTCTCAATTTGAGATAATAAACCATCTGAATGGAACTGAACTGAAAACACTTGGAAAAAAAGTATGAAATAAGGTGTGGTCCTAAAATATATGAACACAAAAAAATCAAAACCGATTATTGCATAAACATAAACAGTGATCAGACAACGAAAAAAAGAGACAACAAATTAGCGTTAAAACAGCAGTAGAAATGCTCAAGTCCAATGACAAAACATTGCATGTTGTATAAAAATGGCAACCGCCCACAATGGAACTTTAACAGATTCGGCTCTGAAGGAATGTTCCACAGTGACATGTGTTTTTCTCTCTGCTCACAGAGATGACAGACAGTTCTAGACCACCTGCTCTCCTCGCCCTCAGCAGAGAGGACGAAAATATCTGTCAGCAGATCACCTGCCCCAACCCCTGCAACATCACAGCTGTTTTTCCAAAGGCAGACTGGGTTTTAACTATAGTGCGCGAGATGTGCCTTCATACACGGGATCTCGGTTAGAGGTGTTTTTTTTTATCTGAATGATTTTTGTGGGTACAGCCAGTAGTACTGAGTTAACTGGATAGCCTAGTGGTCAGACAGCCTAGTGTCAGGATAGCCTAGTTGTCAGAATAGCCTAGTGTCAAGGATAGCCAAGTGGTCAGGATAGCTAGTGGTCAGGATAGCCTAGTGTCAGGATAGCTAGTGGTCAGAGGGATGGTCAGGAGCCTAGTGGTCAGGATAGCCTAGTGGTCAGGATAGCCTAGTGGTCAGGATAGCTAGTGGTCAGAGGGATGGTCAGGATAGCCTAGTGGTCAGAGGATGTCAGGATAGCCTAGTGGTCAGAAGAATAGCCTAGTGGTCAGGATAGCCTAGTGGTCAGGATAGCCTAGTGGTCAGGATAGCTAGTGGTCAGAGGGATAGCCTAGTGGTCAGGATAGCTAGTGGTCAGAGGGATAGCCTAGTGTCAGGATAGCCTAGTGTCAGAGGGATGGTCGGGATAGTCTAGTGGTCAGAGGGATGGTCAGGATAGCCTAGTGGTCAGAAAACATTGCGCTGGCGATTTGACGACCAAGTTTGATTCCGTTCGAGGGCTTTTTTCCCTGAAGTAACATAACTGCTGACTCCACTCTCCCTCAAAAGTCCTTAGGACGAGACCCGTGTGCGAAAGCACGCAGAACACCTTGCACACACGTTAATCTGTTCCGCTTTTCTTAAGAGTAGACCATTGTGTGCCGTTATGAACAGATGAGAAGATTAACAAAACTGCATACACACGGGGACTGGATGTAAAAAAGCAATGAGTGCTTATTCCATCATCCTAGACATAGATAAAGGGAAAACATAAAATAAACGCAGAGAAAAAAAACACCTTCAGCAAGCGTCTCAGTGGGGCTCGAACCAGACTACGACTACGAGTATAACGCTCTAACCACTAGGCTATCCTGCCCCTACTACTCTCTTCTATGTTAGTTAATTCTTCAGTTTAACGTCCTTCAACTAAATAGTGATATCAGACGTGTGTGTTTGTGTGTGTGTGTGTGTTGTGTGTGTGTGTGTGTGTGTGTGTGTGTGTGTGTGTGTGTGTGTGTGTGTGTGTGTGCGTGTATGTGCGTGTGTTTGTGTGTGTGTGTGAGTGTGTGTGTGTATATGTAGTGAGCGTGTGTGTGTGAACGTGTGTGTGTGCGCGTATGTGTATCTGTCTGTCTATGAGCGTGTGTGTGTGTGAGAGAGAGAAAGAGAGGGGCCCTTCTATGTGTTATTGCGTGCGTGTCGCTATCTATTAGCCTGGTTAAAAGCCGCAGTCTGAAGTGGTTTATCTATCATAAGGCTCCAAATGATATCCTTGAGATCCTCTCTGTCCAGTCTGCATTATTTCTTTGGCCACCACACGCCAACACGTGATCAACGTTTGCCTATCATCCAAAAGAGGGGAAATAGAGCAGAGTGGCTGCCCCTGGCCATTTTTCTGATGTGAAGTAAAGAAAAACAAAAGCCAGTCATTTTGAAGGAAGGGAGAGAATGATGAGTTCGTTCCCTTTATCTCTGAACATTATGGGCAGTTTTCTATATCGCAGGCTTTTTGTTGGAGAAGGAGAAGGAGATAGACGGGGGGGTGTTTTTAGGGTAAGGCTGTTATTTGTATGCTTTTTTTGTCTGTCTTTTGTCTTGAGTTGATGTCTTTTTTCTCTTTTTCTTTTTTTATGGGGGCTGTTCTTTCTCTTTTATGTTTTTGCTGATTTTCTTCCAGTCCTTTCTTTTCTTTACATTTCTTTTCCTCAGTTTACATTTTCTTTTATGCTTTTTTTCTCACTTTTCATTTTCTATAATTTTGTGTGTGTCTGTGTGTGTGTATGTGTGCACGTACGTGTGCATGCGCGTACGTGTGAGTGCGCGTACGTGTGTGTGTGTGTGTTGCGTGTGCGTGTGTGTGCGCGTGTGTGTGAGATTATTTTTTCTTTACAGCCATTTGGAAACTTAACTATTTTGTTTTGCAGGTTTTTTTTCTGTTGGGTGCTATTTATGCTGACAGGCCCCTGACAACCCAACAGGGGACATAACCATGTTCCAAAATGATAACCCTCCCCACCTCTCTTTCTGTAGCCTACCCCCCCCCCCCCCTCTCCCTCCACGTCCCAGTCCCCCACTTTCACATCCCTTTCCTCTGTCTCTTTCCTGTCATCTTCATCAGCTGAACGTGTGTAGCTCTCATTAACAGTTTCCCGTAAACGAAACATATTACTACTGTCAATATAGGAACATCTCCCGCTCATATCCTTCCCCCACCCCCCACCCCCCGTCCCTGTGGATTGTTGCAGTTTTCAATTATTATAAACATGTCTTCATTTCGGGGTTAATTTCAGTCTTCCATTCACAC
>CM060321.1:64293037-64300537 GCA_030674155.1 Stramonita haemastoma
TAGAAAACTGAACCAAAGCATTCGCTTTCCCCGAGCTAAAAGTGAAGCAGTATCGAGCGTGGTTATCAAGTCGATAGGTGACCGCTTGCGCGCCTTGGCTTCTGTACATGTATAGTCTCCTAGTTCACCCAGCAGTAAATGGGCACCTACCCTCTTTAGGGTCAGGGAAGGTAAAAAAAAAATAATAATAATAATAATAGCGAAGAGAGAGGAGATAGGCGCCACCTTCAAAATGCTGACTCCTAGAAAAGCTGAGGTCTTTAACACCTCGCTCCGCACTGACCGCATAGGTTATGGGAACACCTTTACCTACCACCTTTACATTTCTACATATATACAGCCAATTTTTCTCTTTTTTTGTTCAAGGTGAGAGGATTCGGCTTCTGTTAGTGGGGCCCCAGGGCTGTGGCAAAAGCAGCACGGGCAACACGCTCCTGGGTCAGCAGAGGCTCCCTGTCCACCATGGCCCTGCACAGTCTGCCCACTCCTCCACATGTCAGTTCGCCACTGCCACACACTGCGGAGTCACATTAGAGGTGTGGTTGTGGTTGTGGTTGTTGTTGTTGTTGTGGTTGTGGTTATGGTTGTGGTTGTGGTTGTTGTTGTGGTTGTTGTTGTGGTGTGGTTATGGTTGTGGTTGTGTTTTGGTGTGATTGTCGTGTGGTATGGTTGTTATGTGGTCTTTGTATTCTTCTTTTTCCTCTTTCTTTTGTCCTCATTTACCACTTTGTCATCCTCATTTGTCTTCCTCATTTACCACTTTGTCATCCTCATTTGTCATCCTCATTTGTCATCCTCATTTGTCATCCTCATTTACCACTTTGTCATCCTCATTTGTCATCCTCATTTACCACTTTGTCATCCTCATTTGTCATCCTCATTTACCACTTTGTCATCCTCATTTGTCACGCTCATTTATCACTTTGCCATCCTCATTTGCCATCCTCATTTGCCATCCACATTTGTCATCCACATTTGTCATCCTCATTTGTCATCCTCATTTACCACTTTGTCATCCTCATTTGTCATCCTCATTTACCACTTTGTCATCCTCATTTGTCACGCTCATTTATCACTTTGCCATCCTCATTTGCCATCCTCATTTGCCATCCTCATTTGCCATCCACATTTGTCATCCTCATTTGTCATCCTCATTTGTCATCCTCATTTGTCATCCTCATTCACAAATTTCGTCTATGTTTCATCCGTCACGTGTCATTTCTTCCTCTCCCTCTTCTATTTTTTTTCTTTTTAACAATGCCTCTCCTGCTCAAATTTCCATTCCTTGTCTTCCCTCTTTCCTCCCCTTCATTCTCATTCTTTTTTCATGCACTAACTTTGTCATCCCCCTTATCTTTTTATCAAGAAAGCGGGATAGCTCAGTAGTCAGAGCGCTCGCTTTCCCCTAGTCATGTTAAGCAGCGTTGAGCGTGGTTACCAGTTGGATGGGTGATTGTTTGCGTGCCTTGATTACAATGCAGTCCCCCCAGTTCACCCAGCTGTAAATGGGTAGCTGCCCTCTTTAGGGTCAGGGAAGGTAAAGCAGCGAGGGAGAGGAGATGGGCGCCGCCGTCAATATTCTGGCCCCTGGAGAAGCTGAGGTCTACGATGCCTCGCTCCCTTACGACCATATAGCTTATAGGACACCTTTACCTTTTACCTTTACCTTATCTTTTTTCACTCCTGTCTTCTTCAGGGTCCTGTTGTCCTTCTTTTGTCTCACGTGTTTACTTTTTTCTTCTCCTCCTTTCTGCAGATCACAGAGCTGCCCTCTCTCCACAACCCTAGCCACGCAGAACAAGACCAGACCTCCTTCACCCACCTCACACAAGCCATCGCCTGCACCCACCCTGGCCCTGACGCCATCTTGTACGTTCTCAAAGTCGGCAAATACACCGAGGAACACTTCCAAGACTTCCATCGCATCAAAGCCCTTCTGGGCCAGAATGCCACGCGCTACATGATCGTGGTTTTCACATGTGCTGCTGAGGACAATGATGATGATGGTGATGATGGTGATGATGATGATGATGGTGATGGTGATACGCTCCGCCGAGAGAAGTTTGAAGACTTTCTGAACCACGCGCCTCCTCCTCTCAAGCGGGTTTTGCAGGAGTGTGAGTGTCGCTACGCTGTGGTGGACAATCACACCAGAGCCCAGGAGGGGCCGGGGAGGCTCCAGGTGCCCGGCTTGCTGGACAGAGTTCACCAGTTGCGGGCAAGGCACGGGAACGTGCCCTTCACCTGCCCGCAGTTCGCCAGTGTGGGGGAGAAGATGGAGGAGGAGCTGAAGCGGAGACTGGCCTGCGTGAAGGAGAGAGAACGGCACAGCGCCACACCAGGGCAGGAACGACAGAAGCTTGTGAAACAGACGCAGGAACAGCAGCAGGAACAGCAGGAACAGGAGCAACAGGAGCAGGAGCAACAGCAGCAACAGCAGGAACAGCAGCAGCAACAGCAACAGCAAGATCAGCAGCGACCGCAGCAACAGCAACAGCTAGAGCATCAACTTCAACAACAACAGCAGCAACAGCAGCAGTCGACGCAAGCTGAAGACTTGAGGAGGACAGAGGAGGAGAGAGAGGCGAGGGGAGGAGAGTGCAGGCTGAGCTGCAACAAGCCCAGGAGATGAGGAGAGTGCGACAGGAGATTGCCCGGGCCAGGGTCCGCAGAGAGCAGTGCTGTGTCATGTAAAGGGCCGCAGAGAGCAGTGCTGTGTCATGTAAAGGGCCGCAGAGAGCAGTGCTGTGTCATGTAAAGGGCCGCAGAGAGCAGTGCTGTGTCATGTAAAGGGCCGCAGAGAGCAGTGCTGTGTCATGTAAAGGGCCGCAGAGAGCAGTGCTGTGTCATGTAAAGGGCCGCAGAGAGCAGTGCTGTGTCATGTAAAGGGCCGCAGAGAGCAGTGCTGTGTCATGTAAAGGGCCGCAGAGAGCAGTGCTGTGTCATGTAAAGGGCCGCAGAGAGCAGTGCTGTGTCATGTAAAGGGCCGCAGAGAGCAGTGCTGTGTCATGTGAAGCTCTCCCACAGACAGCACACACAGCAGTAAGCTATCAGATCAGAACAGGAGGACGACAAGATGTACAAAACTGCATTCACACGGGGACTTGGATGTAAAAAAAAATTTTAAAATGAAATAAAATAAAAACCAACATGAGTGCTTATTCCATAATCCTCGATATAAAAGAAAAAAATGAATGAATGAATGAATGAATAAATGGATGGATGGATGATGGATGGATGGATGGATGGATGGATGGATGGATGGATGATGGATGGATGGATGGATGGATGGATGAATGAATGAATGAATGAATGAATGAATGAATGAATGAACGCTAACAGCTAGTTGTTTTTTTTTCTCTTTTGGTATCATAGGTGTTCCCATTACCTACGCGGTCGTCAGAGAGAGAGAGAGAGAGAGAGAGACAGAGACAGAGACAGAGACAGAGACAGAGAGATGTCAGAGACTCCAGGTAAAAAGAAAGGTCAAGGTGTTCCATAATCTTTGTGGTTGTAGGGGAGCGAGGCGTCAGAGACCTCAACTTCTCTAAGGGCCAGCATGTTGAGGGCGGCGCCCATCTCCTCTCCCTCGCTGCTTTACCTTCCCTGTTCCTAAAAAGGGCAGATACCTATTCACAACTGGGTGAACTCGGGGACTGTACTGAAGCCAAGGTGCAGGAACGGTTATTCATCTACTAAGTAACCACGCTCAACACTAACTTGGGGAGCTTGGGGAGAGCATCACGCGGAAGAAGAAAGAGAATACTCTGAGATGATAATGAAAGAATGAGTGGCATCACTACATGACTGTGTTGATAGTTATGTGAAAGCATGGCATCAGTATATGATTGTATTGGTAATTGTGTGAAAGGGTGGCATCATTACATGATTGTATTGATGAGTGGAAAACATAATTGTATTGATAACGTGAAAGTGTGGAGTATATAGTTGTATTGATATTATAATAATAAGGTGTGTTGCGCTGATGGTTTACAAATATCTTTTTTTCCTCGATGTGGACACTAAAGCTTTCTGTGTAAAATTCCCTGTGCCAGATTATGAATCAGAAGCAGATTCTCCCTAAACTATCGTGATATGCTAGGCTTTGTATGAGCCTTAATGGCATTATCTACAACCTGTAATATAAATATCATTTGTTTACCTATCTATTTAATTATTTATTCATTTATTTAGCTATTTATTCTTTATATGGAGGATAATAGAATGAGCACTCATGTGCTTTTTTACATTCCGTCCCTGTATATATATGAGCGTGTGAAAATATTCACAACACATGTCATCTAACAACAAATTTCACAATTTATGGGTATGAAAATGGAAAGAGCATTAGCGATAGAGGAAAAAGAACAATAACTAAAAATGTTTAGATGCCTCGACAATTAGTCGCACCTTCTCCCTCTGTCTCTGTCTCTGTCTCGCTCTCAGCATCTCTCGTTCAACACAAGGGGTGTACACACACACACACACACACACACACACACACACACACACACACACACACACACACACACACACACACACACACACACACACACACACGTGCACGCCAGCCCACCCGCACGTGCGCACGCACGCACGCACGCAAACACACGCACGCACGCACGAGGCCGTGGGCACGTTTGCGTGTACACACACGCACATACATATAAACCACGAACACACGCAACCAAAAAAGTCATAACATGTGTATATTTTACAACAATATTCTTTTAAAAGTACAAACCAACGTTTGCTGAACGTGAATAAATGTTATTCTATCTGTACATTAGTCATAGATGTGAGGGAGCAGCTTTTACCAAACAAGTGAAACATATATGGCAAAATATAAATCACAAAACTGTAAAATAACTATTACGAAACACACACACACACACACACACACACACACACACACACACACACACACACACACACACACACACACACGTACACACGTACACACATACGTACACACACACACACACACACACACACACACACACACACACACACACACACACACACACACACACACACACACACACACACACACACGTGTGCGCGCTGGAAGTGAGTGAATAAAAGTAGTTCGGCTTTAGTTCAGTGCTGACCTCAGTAATTTGCTGCCGACGAAATAAAAATGAAATGGTGTGGATTTAAGATGGTTGGGAAAGAGTGGTATGCACTATTATATTCATAGGTAAAAGTGAGGCATTGTATCGATATGTAAAAGAGTGGCATACATTATTTTATTGATTTTGTGAAAGAGTGGCGTGAAAGAGTGGGATATATAATAGTGTTGATATGTGAAAGAGTGGAAAACATAATTATATTGATAATGTGAAAGAGTGGCATATATAATTGTGTTGATATAATAATAATAATAATAATAATAATAAATAATAATAATAATAATAATAATAATAATAATAATAATAATAATAATAATAATAATAAGGTGTGTTGCGCTGGTGGTTTACAGATATCACTCTTTTCCTTGCTGTGGACACTAAAGCTTTCTGTGTAAATTTCCCTGTGCCAGATTATGAATCAGAAACGAATGAATGAATCAGATTCTCCCTAAACTATCGTGATATGCTAGGCTTTGTATGAGCTTTAATGGCATTATCTACTACCTGTAATATAGATTAAGTATTATTTGTTTATCTATTTAGTTATTTATTCATTTTTATTCATTTATTTACTTATTTATTGTTCTATATGGAGGATAATAGAATGAGCACTCACGTGCTTATTTTACATTCCGTCCATACATATATATATATATATATATATATATATATATATATATATATATATATATATATATATATATATATATATATATATAATATATTATATATGTATGTATGTATGTATGTATGTATGTATGTATGTATGTATGTATGTATGTATGTATGTATGTATGTATGTATATGTATGTATGTATGTATGTATATATATACTTATTTTACATTCCGTCCCTAGATCGATAGATCGATAGTTAGATATAGATCGATCGATCGATCGATCGATCGATCGATCGATCGATCGATCGATCGATAGATAGATAGATAGATAGATAGATAGATAGATAGATAGATAGATAGATAGATAGATAGATAGATAGATAGATAGATAGATAGATAGATAGATAGATAGATAGATAGATAGATGCGTGTGTGTGGACATTTGTCTCATTTTCTCCCAGACAAACTGCAATGTTTCTAAAGTTTATTCCTTTGTAATGAATGAAGTCTTCCTCCTCCTCCTTCCCAACCATCTCAAAGCCACACCATTTTATTTTTATTTCGTCGGCAGCAAATTACTGAGGTCAGCACATATTGAACTAAAGCCGAACTACTTTTATTCACTCACTTCCAGCGCGCACACGTGTGTGTGTGTGTGTGTGTGTGTGTGTGTGTGTGTGTGTGTGTGTGTGTGTGTGTGTGTGTACGTATGTGTGTACGTGTATGTGTGTGTGTGTGTGTGTGTGTGTGTGTGTGTGTGTGTGTGTGTGTGTGTGGTGTGTGTGTGTGTGTGTGTGTGTGTGTGTGTGTGTGTGTGTGTTCTCGTAATAGTTATTTTACAGTTTTGTTATTTATATTTTGCCATTATGTTTCACTTCTTTGGTAAAAGCTGTTCCCTCACATCTATGACTAATGTACAGATAGAATAATATTTATTCACGTTCAGCAAACGTTGGTTTGTACTTTTAAAAGAATATTGTTGTAAAATATACACATGTTATGACTTTTTGGTTGCGTGTGTTCGTGGTTTATATGTATGTGCGTGTGTGTACACGTAAACGTGCCCACGGCCTCGTGCGTGCGTGCGTGTGTTTGCGTGCGTGCGTGCGCACGTGCGGGTGGGCTGGCGTGCACGTGTGTGTGTGTGTGTGTGTGTGTGTGTGTGTGTGTGTGTGTGTGTGTGTGTGTGTGTGTGTGTACATCCCTTGTGTTGTACGAGAGATGCTGAGAGAGAGAGACAGACAGAGACAGAGACAGAGAGAGAAGGTGCGACTAATTGTCGATGCATCTAAACATTTTTTAGTTATTGTTCTTTTTCCTCTATCGCTAATGCTCTTTCCATTTTCATACCCATAAATTGTGAAATTTGTTGTGTTTGATGACATGTGTTGTGAATATTTTCACACGCTCATATCTACAAGTTGTGGTTTTGTTGAATTTCATGTAACCTACAGGGGGTGGAGGGGGTGAGGGGGGTGGAAATAAATCTTGGATCTTGAATCTTGAATTGGTGTGGATTTCTTTGCTGTTCTCTCTCTCTCTCTCTCTCTCTCTCTCTCTCTCTCTCTCTCTCTCTCTCCTCTCTCTCTCTCTCTCTCTCTCCTCTCTCTCTCTCTCTCTCTCTCTCTCTCTCTCTCTCACACACACACACACACACACACACACAAATACACACACACACACACACACACACACACACACACACACACACACACACACACACACACACACACACACACACACACACTGC